>ML243349.1:54558-111464 GCA_005239495.1 Nicotiana undulata
TTCTCCCCCCCTTAAAATCATTCGTCCTCGAATGAGGATTTTGGAAATCGTTTGGTTTTGAAAACATGATATGCAAACTTCCAGATTTACACTAACTCCAATATTTTCAAAAAAATTCGCCAGAGTTTCCTTTGTATTTAGACCTAGCTACCTGTCAGAGAGCCCCCGAAACACATTTGCAAGCATCATTACACAGTTTCTGTTATCCCTACAACTGGTATATAATTCATTACCTCAACATTTGCACATATCCAATCACTTTGACAACTACACATAGTTCATTCTCTTTTCATCACAAATTAGCATATGATTCAATTAGTGGCACGCACTTGCACATAATTTGGTCATTTTAGTGAGTCCCATACGATTCAATCACCTCAATACACCGTATGTATATTTCAATTAATCATTGCCAATCTACACTACTATTAATCATTTTTCTTATCACATAAGTTTCACAAAACTTTCATTTACTTCAAGGGTTGCACACTACCCAATTGATAACATCATATACAATTTTAGCACGCATTGGAAAGTTACAACAATAAGGCAATTAGGGGAAAATGGGGTGTCTTTGCACGAATCTAAAATACAACATCAAATTGCCTGGGGATAATAGTTCGCACGATCACTACTAGACTTGTTCAAACAGATGGGGATATTTTTCTCTCATTTTTTTCTCTGCTTCCCACGTGGCTTCTTCGACTCGTTGACTTCGCCACAACACTTTAACATAAGCAATCTCTTTGTTTCTCAATTTACGGACTTGCCTATCAAGAATAGCAACCGTAGCCTCTTCGTATGATAACTCTTCATTAACCTCAATAGTCCCGACTGGCACGATGGCGGATGGATCTCCAACCACTTTCTTCAACATAGACACATGGAACACCGGGTGCACTAATGATATTTCAAGGGGCAATTCCAGCCTATAAGCCACCCGTCCTATCCTTTGAGCGATCCGATATGGCCCGACGTACCTAGGGATCTACTTTCCTTTCTTACCAAACCGCATCACTCCCTTCATGGGAGACACCTTCAAGAACACCCAATCATTTACCTGGAACTCCAATTCTCTTCGACGAATGTCCGCATAAGATTTATGACGACTCTGAGCAGTTTTCATCCTCTCCTGAATGACTCTAACTCTTTCCATAGCTTGGTGCACAAGATCTGGCCCTAACAATTCTGTCTCACCAGCTTCGAACCATCCAATCGGAGATCTACACCTTCTTCCGTACAATGCCTCAAATGGGGCCATCTGAATACTAACATGAAAGCTGTTATTGTAAGCAAATTCGATAAGCGGCAAATGGTCATCCCAACTACCTTTGAAATCTAAAACACAAGCCTGTAACATATCTTCAAGTGTCTGAATAGTCCGCTCTGCTTGACCATCAGTCTGTGGATGGAAAGTCGTGCTGAGATTCACCTGAGTACCCAAACCTTGCTGAAGTTTCCTCCAAAAATTAGCTGTGAACTTGGCTCCTCGATCTGAGATAATAGAAACTGGAGTGCCATGAAGTCTGACTATCTCCTTGATATACAACTGAGCATACCGTTATGCAGTATCGGTGGACTTGACTGGCAAAAAGTGAGCTGATTTGGTGAGTCGATCCACTATCACCCAAATTGAGTCGAACTTGCGCTGAGTGCGAGGTAACCCTACCACGAAATCCATGTTGATCATCTCCCATTTCCACATCGGTATTTCCATAAGCTGAGTTAATCCACTGGGCCGCTGATGCTCGGCCTTTACCTGCTGACAATTCGGACATCTAGACACGAAGTCCGCCACACCCCTCTTCATATCGCTCCACCAATAAATTTCCCGGATATCATGATACATTTTCGTAGAGCCTGGGTGCACAGAATACCTGGAGCTATGAGCCTCCGCCATTACCCTCTCCCAAATATTATCCACATCTGGAACACATAGCCTACCCTGACATCGCAATACCCCATCATCGTTGCCGAGTGAAAATGCCGAAATATTGTTATTCAGAACTGCCTCCTTCAACTGTGCCAATGCTGGATCAATAAACTTCTTTTCTTTGACTTCCGCTACAAGTGGAGATTCTGCTCCATTATGCACTATAACCTCCCCTTAGTTTGAGGTCGAAAGACAAACCCCCAAACTGGCCAATTAATAAACCTCCCGGGACAAGGGCCTCTAATCCGCTTCCAAATGAGCCAAACTACCCATAGACTTCCGACTGAGAGCGTCGGCCACCACATTCGCCTCCCCTGGATAGTACAAAATATTCATATCATAATCTTTGAGCAATTCTAACTCCTCCGCTGCCTTAGATCAGCTCCTTCTGCTTGAATAAATACTGAAGACTCTTGTGGTCTGAGAACACGTCCACGTGGACCCCATAAAGATAATGCCGCCAAATTTTTAATGCGAACACCACTGTCGCAAGCTCCAAATCATGCGTCGGATAATTCTTCTCGTGATTCTTGAGTTGCCTTGAAGCATACGCTATAACCTTCCCATGTTGCATCAACACACACCCCAAACCAACCCTTGAAGCATTGCAATAAACCACAAATCCCTCTATACCTTCTGGCAAGGTCAATACCGGTGCCGAAGTCAATCTCGACTTCAATTCCTGAAAACTCTTCTCACAAGTGTCGGACCACTGGAACTTCACTGCTTTTGCGTCAATTTAGTCAATGGGGAGGCGAGGGTAGAGAATCCCTCAACAAACCTCCGATAATACCCAGCTAGACCCAAGAAACTGCGAATCTCTGTCGGGGTCGTTGGTCTAGGCCAATCTTTCACTGCCGCGATCTTCTGGGGATCAACCTGAATCCCTTCTCTGGAAACAACATGACCCAAAAAGGTGACTGATTCTAGCCAAAATTCACATTTTGAAAATTTAGCATACAACTGGTGATGATGAAGAGTCTGTAGAACTGCCCTGAGGTGATTAATATGATCCTCCCGACTACGCGAATAGACAAGGATGTCATCAATAAAAACAATCACGAAGGAGTCTAGAAATGGCTTGAAAACCCGATTCATAAGATCCATGAAAGCTGCTGGAGCATTGGTCAGCCCAAAGGACATTACCAAAAATTCAAAATGACCATAACGAGTCCTGAAGGAGGTGTTAGGAACATCACGCTCTCTGATATTCTACTAATGATACCCGGACCGTAAATCGATTTTGGAGAAGAACCTCGCACCTTGCAATTGATCGAACAGATCATCTATTCGAGGCAACGGATACTTGTTTTTGATAGTGACTTTGTTGAGTTGCCGATAATCGATACACATCCGAAGCGACCCATCCTTCCGAAAAGAACCGGAGCGCCCCACGGCGACACGCTCGGCTGAATGAACCCCTTTTCTAATAAATCCTTCAACTTCTCCTTTAAATCCCTCAACTCTGCTGGCCCCATTCTGTATGGTGGAATAGATATTTGTTGCGTATCTGGTAGTACATCAATCCTGAAATCGATCTCTCTATCTGGAGGAATCCCTGGAAGCTCGTCCGGAAATACTTCAAGAAACTCATTCACAACAGGCACAAACTCGGGAGCAGGAACCTCTGAAGTGGTGTCCGCAACCCGGACCAAATGATAAACACACCCCTTTTAATCATCTTTGAGGCCTTAAAGTAGGAAATAAACCTACCCTTCGGCACCAGCACCATTTCCCTTCCACTCAATAACCGGCTCATTAGGAAACTCTAGCCTCATGATTCTGGTTCGGCAGTCGAGTTTAGCGAAGCACGAATAAAGCCAGTCCATTCCCATAATAATATCAAAATCTACCATCCCAAGCTCAATAAGATCGGCCGTGGTAACGCGGCCACATACCGTGACAACACAATTCCTATACACTCGCGCGGCTGTAATAGAATCACCAACTGGAGTCGATACAGAGAACAACTCATGAAGTTGTTCGGTTTCTATCCCAAAACTCGAAGCAATAAACGGGGTAACATAAGACAAGGAGGACCTCAGATCAATAAGAGTATAACAATCAAGTGCTTGAACAGTTAGAATACCTATAATAACATCTGGAGAAGCCTCCGCGTTCTGGCGTCCACTCAAAGCATAGAACCGGCTGGGTCCACCTCTACCTCAAGCTCCACCCCTAACTGCACCACGCCCCGCTGGAGCTGGAGAACGCTCTGAAAGTGTGGCGACTGAAGAGCCGGATGATTGAGCAAAACCCCTACCTATGTCCTGACTGGGCGCATGACAATCCCGCCAAATATGACCTCTCACTCCACACCCGTAGCACACCGGTAGATTCAGGTAACAAGACTCGGTATGGAACCTCCCACACTTAGGGCACAGAGCCTTCCCCTGCTGCTGAAACCTCCCTCCTGGGCGACCTAGTTGATGGGGTCTCCTGTTGTATGATCCTGGTCCCCAGCGACTGCTCTGCTGGAAACGGTGCATTGATGGCGGTGCACTGGCTGAGGACTGTGCATAGGACTGGGATGGCCCTGATGACCCTCTCCCATGAACTGGTCTCCCTCATCCAACTGAACTCCTTGAGTGGCCCGCTGACCGGGCCCTGCTGCTACTCTCTCTCTCTGACCTTATCTTCAACTTCCTAGCCTCTGTAGCCTGGGCGAATCCCACAATCCTCCCATAATTTATGTCTGAGTGCAAGGCAGCTGTAGCAGCTTCATTCACAACCAAGGGACTAAGGCCCTGAATGAAACTTCGAACCCTGGCATCCATAGTCGACATCAAGTGAGGAGCATAATTAGACAACCGCACGAACTCCATGTTGTACTCCCACACACTCATATTACCCTGCTTGAGGACCTCAAACTCCGTAGCACGGGCTGCCACAGTCTCGGCAGGCAAGAAGTGATCCATAAAAGCATCAACGAACTCGTCCCATCTAGCCGGAGGACTTCCCTCCCCACGGGAACCCTCCCACATCTCGAACCAGGAATATGCTGCTCCTCTCAACCTATACGAAGCTAACTCAACCCCCTCTGTCTCTGTAGCCTTCATCACCCAAAGGGTCTTGTACATCTCATCAAGAAAATCCTGTGGATCGGCCTCTGGATCCATACCTGAGAACTCTGGAGGGGCCAATCACAGAAATTGGTTGACGCTGGAGCCGGCGGAATCTCCCTGTCTGCTGGAGGACGCAGGGGTAGCATGAGATCTTTGGGCCTGAGCGGCCACCAACTGAGTCAACATATGAATAGCTCATCTGAGGTCCCCATCGGACGTACCGGGATCAGAAGCTGGAACTGTAGAGGGGTCAGGAATATCAGCGGGAGGGATTGCAGCACCCTCCGCCGTCGCAGGAACAGGAACGCTTTGATCTGGAATAGAAGGGTCAAGTAGATTCAAGGTCGGGGAGTCACTATCACCCGCACTATCTGGTACAGAATTCACAGCCACACCCGGGGTGGCATTGGCCTCAAGGCCAAGTCGAGCTCTCTTATTTGGTGCCATTACTGAAAATTTTGGAACAAAGCACGAATTAGGCAAAGATATTTTCACTTTCCGGTTCACCGCACGATATAGAATAACAATGAAAGGGTAATTTCCTAAATGTCCATGTAGCCCCCTAATTATAGATGTGGTCGACAACACACCGATAAGAAGGTCTCTACTTGACACGGCTCCGAGACATCCTAGGACTCTTTTAAAAACCTTAGGCTCTGATACCAAGTTTGTCACGCCCCAAAATCGAGGGACGAGACCGGCGCCTAACCGGGTTTACCCAGTCAAGCGGACCTGGATTGCCTTTCCTACCCAACGTATTACCCCGTGTTCATAACATACATTATTTCATGTGAGTTAGTCGAGTTGAAATTCAGGGTATATCTTACAACATAATTCCATTTTTCCTCTTTTAGCATTTCAACGATTGATATCCAAACATACATAATACATACATAACTTTCCAATATGACCCACGGTTCAAGGTACGTACTGTTACTACCCAAAAATACATATATACACCCACATCATGTCTACGGAGCCTCTACGAATACTAGGTATTTTACATAACTTGCCGGTAACAAGGCCCCGACTATACCTTTACAACATAAACAAAAGATGGTGGTATCATCAACACACGGTCCCGAGGAGAAGAGGGGCTCACCATAACTGCTGCAGAGATGAAGAGGAGGTACCACTAACGGCGGGCTGAGCTACCTGCTATAGAACTACCTACATCCATATAAAAGATGTAGCGCCCCCGGCAAAAGGGACGTTAGTACTGTGGAATAGTACTAGTATGTATGAACAAACTTTATCCCAAGTACAATCAACCAATATACAGATAAGAAAAAGGACGGCAATAGGACTAACAATCAAAACACACGGAAAGAGACAACCAAAATCAACAATTTTACAATCTCTCCTTTTTCCCTTTCCAACACCACCATATTCACGAGTTTCATATATTTCGTATCAATAGTGATAAAGATCAATTTTCCACCCTTATTACCTCGGCCACCCTTATCACCACAACCCACACCTTATTACTTCGTGTTGCGGGGTGCAACCCGACCCCGCTTGACAATTTATATTTCAAAAACAACACCACCAATAATTTCATCACAACAACAACAACAACAAACAACTTCATTATAAGAACTTTCCTTTCAAGGATTCCAAATTCAACAACAACACCAAACAATTTCATCACATGGGCCTTCCTTTCAAGGATCACAAATTCACATTTAACAATTCATTTACTTGGGCTCAAGGCACCCCAAACTTTCATCAAGCAGCAATTTATGCACAAGGTGTTGCCATAACCGTTCAACTTATTTACAATGCTTCATATCAATAACTTTAAACAACTACCATCTTTGCACATAATAAAGTAGGCATGCCAAGTCACAATTCAAAATCTCATCTAACACAGTGGGGTGGCAATCAACTAGACAGTCAATTCACATATTTTCATATCAGTACACATACCGTATGCTTGCCACAACAAGAGGGATTTTACAAGGGTTAAAGTTAGCCATACATACCTGGAGTCGAAATCCCTTTTTAACTTTTACTCACAAATCACCGAATCGACTAGTACCGTCAATCTAGTTCACAATTAAACATATTCAACTCAGAATTGGAAGTCATGCATGCAAATCGAACTCTCTTAAGCATTTTGCCAAACAATATGTGACCTCATTAGATTACCAACCCTATCTTTGTGAAATTTACCCCAAACCACTCCCTCTTACTAGATTAACACCATTATTAAATATGCATGCAAGGTCTTAGTTAGTATTTTCAAGAATCAGTTCATGCAAATTCTCCCTTTGTTTAAAATAAAAAAATTAATGCAAAAGGGGTTGGGAACTCTTACCTGCTAGAATGAGGAAGAAGGAGATTACTCGAAATACCAGGCCTGAGGGACTTTTAAAATCACTTTGGTGGAAGAACCACTTTCTCTCTCAAGAACTCCCCTTTCCTTCTCTCTATTTTGTTCAAAAAACTTGTTAAAATGAAGGGGTGGGGTGTTTTAATGAACTGGGGGTCGGGTTTTAAAATTAGAAAAAATTGGGATCCCGACACAGGAATGCGGTCAGGAATGCGATCATATTCCTGACATGCGGTCCGCAGAGATGACCGCAGAATAGCCCTCCAGGTGGGCAAAAATTGAAAACAATCTGCCCAGGTATGCGACCACTATGCGGTTCGCATACACGTTATGCGATCGCATAGTGCGTCGCATAACCTCCCTCACAAAATCAAAGGGCAATAATGCCACAAATATGCGGTTTGCAGAACCGAAATGTGATCGCATAATGGACCACATAGTTGTCCTCAAGTTGGGAAGGGGCCTGCCCAGGTATGCGACCATTATGCGGTCCGCATACCCGTTATGCAATCGCATAGTGCTTCGCATAATGCCCAACTTCTGGAAAATTACATCTTTCAACTTCCGGGGTGCTTTTATTCAAAATAGGTCTCTTTTTAAGGATTTCTACAGTTATAACAACTCTAGGACTTATTCGGGCATTATATAAAACAAGAAATTTACGGGTCCTTACAGTTGGGATCTGTGGTCCCATTGTATTTTGGGATGTCGGGCATCCGAAATTTCATCGGAATGGGCTTCGGTGCCGTACTCAGTGGGAATGGTTTCTGTACAAACTTCTTCGAATCCAGTCCTTTCATGACCGGAGGTGCTCCCGGGATCTGGTCGACCCTCGAGTTGTAGGTTTCTACTTTCTTATCGTTGTCCTCTATATTTTTTTCTCCCGACTCGGCCCTCTTAATGAGTTCCTCGAGCATCCTCATAATGGTGGGGTCAGTTCCTGACTTATTATTTCTTGATCTTTCTGGTGCTGGCTCAACTCGAGGAGTTATTTCTAGCCCTACTGTGCTCGGAGTCTTTTGCTGACTCTGTAACTGAGCGATAGAAACTTGTTGTGCTTGAAACATTTCAAAGATTACTTGTAGGATGACTTTATCTCGAGCATGTGTTCTTTGTGCGTCAGGTTGGTCCCCTACGTACACTCCCTTCAATATCAGTGCCCGAAATCGACGTGCAAAGCAATGTGTGAACCTACGTCGACAGGGTTGGGTGCTGGTGCTACCCTAGGGTTGAGCGGTGGTACACCGGCCCCTGAAGATGTTGCACTATTTTCTCCATGGAATCCGAGGTCGTCGTTTCCATGTGCGCTTGATGAGTTAGACATATTTTAACCTAAAATCAAATAATCTTTGGACAAGAAAAAGTGTGAAGAATAACGTGTGTTATCAGAAAACTAGCACCAAAATAATCACTATTATATTTAGCCCCACGGTTTATATTTGATTTGTGGTTCTAAAAATATGCGATTTATTTCAATACTAGTAAATAAGCAAGAAATACTAGGCCTGAGTAAGAAGAATATGATAATCAAACCAATGTTACTCAAGGAATTGGGACCTCGAGCTGACAGCCTCGCGGGTCTCGAGGTTGGCTAATAGTAATAAAGTATGCACAATAAATGAAGAACAATAAAGTTGAATAATAATCTTGAGCATAGTAAACGAGAAAAGTAGAGTAGAATGTTCAATTGCAGTGAATGATGATCTTTACAATTGATTGGAGTCCCCTCTATATAGGAGGGGGTAAATACATATCTATTTATAGTAAAACAAAATACTACTGGTACAGTTGTATAACCTCCTAGTACAGATTTGTACGAACCAATCCTGAGATTTTCTCCTTGATCTATATGCCCTTGAGAAATTCCCACTTTTTCTTGTCTGTCATCGATTTTGAACTGCCTCGAGGTAGGCCGTGTTGGGCCTTCAATGTGTTCTCTCGAGGTATGCATTTCGAGATCGGGCTCGAACCTTACTTCGAGTCTTCCGAGCTCGAGCTTGGCACAACAGAGACTTCAAAATTGGACTCTTCCGATTTTGGCTGTATCGGTGATGAAGTCTTACCTCTTAGGATGAAGAATTTGGTGCCTTACTTGAATATCTTCAAAGCTTTAAGTGATAATTGAAGAAAACTTTGATGATGATTAGGCCCTCCCTCTAGAACTCTCTCTCTCTCTCTCTCTCAAAAATATCAGAAAATGGGTTCAAACTGGTCTAAAAGGGTGTTTTATCAAAATAGGGTCGGGTTTAAAATAAGAAAAATGGGTGCCCCGACACAGGTCTGCGGTCGCATATGTGACCGCATAGCGGTTATGCGGTCCGCAAAGTGACCGCAAAAGAAGCTCCCAGAACTTGAATTTTTCTGCCCAGGTCTGCGACCAGTATGCGATCCACATACTAGTTCTGCGGTCGCGTAATGCACCACAGAACCCCTATTGCAAAAACCCAGGAGCAATTATGTGGCCAATATGTGTCCCGCATAATGATTATGCGGTCGCATAATTGACCGCCAAGCTAACCTCAANGTGGGGCTCCTGATGTGGCCAATTTTCTAGTGATGCGCGTGAGGGCAGAATGAGATTACACGTTTTATCAAGCGAACGCTAGCTGTCCTATCGGTGCTGCAATCAGGGAGTGACCCATTTTGCATGTAGCAGCGGCATAATTCCCTAGATTTGGTGTGATATAAAAAGGCATTGAGACCCTATTTTCTCTCATTCTAGAAGACATCACCAATACTAGCTCTCCCAAAATACTCTCAACACCCTTTTTCTTTGGATTATCTTACTTTGTTCTTATACTGTGGTATCAGAGCCAAGTTCTCCTTTGAGAGGGAGGAACAATTTACTAAATATGTCTGAGCCATTTGCATCATCCACTTCCTTTGCAAAGAAGAATATGTCCCCTATTCTATATAAAACATTGTCCAAAAAATATAATTACCTATATGAAGTAGATATCTTACCCGATGAACAAAAAGTAACCTTCACCACCACTCATAAACCCTTACTCAGCTTTTGCAAAAACATCGTTTGCCCCATGGTTCCAAATTCGTTCTTTAGTCCACCACAAACCAAAAGGAGTAAAGGAATATGTTGATACCTCAAAACTTCACCAACATCCTAATCTTGCAACTAGAGAAGAATAATTCATCACCCTTCAAATCCTAAATGATTTTCCCAGACAATCGAGAAATCATGGTTTTAGCCATATCAATTTTGGTGCTATCCGAATCGCTTTGACATATCATGGAAGAAAAGGTCAACCTTCTATTGCTTGTATTTCTCTTCTGGATACGAGATACTATGAGTACCAACATGCAAATCTGGGTACTACAGAAGTTGCCTTAAATGCTAGGATTATCTTTATAGCCATCTTTCCAAATTTCAACATGTACCTTTATGATCCATACTTAACCGAAGCATTAAAAATCCAAGTCCAAATCCAGGGAGCCCCACATGCCAAAGATGCTATCCAAGCCACTCTTCATCATCAAATGATGTGGTAGGTCCAAAATCATGCCATGGATCTCTGCCTTCCCGAAGGAGAAAATACTTTACTCTTAAACATTGATGCTACCAAAGGAAACACAATGTGTAGTCCAAATACCCTGACAAATTTTCAGATAAGATCTCGTCAAAATCCTTCATGATTCTTGTATCACAAATTATTAAATGTTAAGGGAACTAGAGGAATCTCTGTAATCTGGTGAGCCAACTTTACCAACAGAAATGGAAAAACCATTTCCATAAGAATTGGCCATTCCTATCTTAAAAAAACCAACAATTCCATCTTTTCCTACCAAATGTTTCAACCCAAAGATGGAGACCCTGACCTTGAAAGAGAACCCTTCTGAATATACAAACTATCATGGAAGAACATGACTGGATCAAACATTTCGACAAAGTAGGTAAGGAGCTTGGTGGTTCAAATGTCCAATTGGGGAATATGATGAGCACCACCTAAATCATTGGAAAAGATTTGGCTTAATGACCAAGCCAAAAACCAAAAAGAAAGGAAAAATGACTGAAAAACAAGTTCGAGCCATATATAAAAATAAAGATCCTTAAATTGGCTCAGTAAGCAGTCTAGGTAAATATAAATTTCTTGTTGGTTACAAACCCCAGGAATGGCCAAAATTACCAGAAAAATTTACTCCAAGCTAGGAAGATGGTGAAACAAAATCCAAACTCATATCACCATCAAATAGTGAAACAACACCCAAACTCAAACCACCAAAAGCTCATACCCCAGAGTCCAAAAATCCCCCTAAACCTAAAACTTCATCAACTCAAAATACCCCAAAGTCCACACAACCAAAAATATTCATGCTTAGCCCGTCAAGATCCAGTATACCCAAGATTTTCCTTAACATCAACCTTTTAAAGAGAAGTTGCCAACCATGCTCAAAAAATCTCCAAGAAAAATAAAGTGCTACCTACTAGAGAACCCCCCCCCCCCCAACAAAGTAATATCGACGTAACAATGAACTGGCAATGAAAAAATTCCAACTGTCAAAATAATGTGCTGAACAATATTGGCAACAAAAAAAAACGTGGCCCATAAACAAAACAAAATGATGAGAAGAGTGGAGAAAATTGAGAAAAAGGTGGAGCAGACATCGTCTCACCATGCATGACTAATCAAAGCTCTGAACAAAGGTTGGCAAATATACAATATGAGTTGTGTCCACCAGGAACTTCACATTTTCAATTCTTCAAACAATAACAAAAGGAGATAGTGGCCATTAGGGAACAAATTCAACTTTTGAGAATTGACGGCTTTGAGTCACAAAAACTCTCAAGTTTTCCTTCAAAGCCTACCTTCTTCCCTATGTCATCACAAGCATACTCCCCACCTAAATTGGACTACACCTTTCCTACTTTTCCTACTACCTCACAGAATCATATCTCTTTCATCCAACCCTTCAAAGAAGAAAATGAATTTGATATTGCGAAAATGGTTGGAAAAGAAAGATACTCTTGCGGCCCAGAATTAACCCAAGAAAAGGGGAGATCACAGAAAGAGTTCAAAAGGGTCCAACCCCAAATATTTGATGATTTCTGATAAGAAGGCTCCAAAATTCTATGTCTCCCAACCAAAAAATATGCCAGAAAGGGATACCACATGGTCAGAATCTCAAAATTCATCAGATGATGATGCAATGGAAGATAGCTCTCAATCAAGCAATAAATCCACAACCAAATCTTCTGAAGAGACCCAAAAATATCTTAGGTAGATAAGGATCAAGAAGGCATGACAGATGAATCAATCGCAGAAAGAAGACATGAGCACATGGCGTCAAAACCAATTGGAATTGGTTTCCACACTTTTACCTTGGATGATGTCAAGGTTTCAAAATGGCCTCAAAGGATCGAAGACTTTTATACTTGGAAGGTGACCAATAATTTTGTGGAACGAGAAACATATATCATCTTGTCAAGATATTTTTGTCACATTGGAGGATATTTGTACAAAGCACTCTGCCCTAAAACAAATTATACAACACGATCCAGTGCTTGCCAAAGCATGCTGCAGATCCGATCTAATTACCGGATCAGGATGTTCCTGCCACATACCTAGGATACGAAAAGGATTCAAGAGGTTTAAATGGCCAAAAATTCAAGATGGGAGAACAAGGTCCAAGAGATGCGCATAATATTTCAGACGAAAAAGGCCAGGAAATTTACACAAAAACAACTGATGCTTCATTTGCCGCAAGATTGCGGCATTTCGCAAGAAATTGTCCTCAATCGAGGAGATTTGTCAAACTTCTTGAAGAAATTGAAGATTACACTGGCATACATCTTGGAGAAGAAGAGGACCTTGAATCCATATTCTCTATGGATGATGAACCCACCGAATAAACTTTATTCTCTTTTGATACATACGAAGATAATGGTGATGACCACTACCAAGTTTCAGAACCAACAGCTAAAGACTGAGAGAAGATCAACGCTCTCATAGTCATCTCTCAGGTGGAACTCAAAGTTTATCCATCCAACGGGATAAACCAACCCAAGTCATTGCTTTCATTGACACTGGAGTTGCTTGTTCACTTATGAATCTAGTTGTTCTCACTGAAGATGAATGGTTGTCACACTTCAAGGATTTCAATACTACATCAAATGGGATCCTGATTACTAAAGTCATCATAAAGCACCCAATCACAGTTGAGTTTTTTCCAGGATTGAAGTACAGAACCAACTTGATAGGGTCTGATGTACCAGAAAAAGATCTTATTGTTGGATTTGATATTTTCTGACAACTAAAAGATCAGCTCTAGATCAGGTCTAATAGGATAACGTTTAAGAAGCGGTTCAAACATTATTTTGAAATCCCAAGGCTATTTCAAATCACTAACGACGAACAAATGTAGGATATTGAACAAAATCGCATTGAGCATTCATGTGCAATATCCCATAAGGATTTTATGAAGAAAGGCAAAAGTCGATTATGGAAGAACGAAGAGTTTTCGATCAAGCTCCCTTTGAAGAAGAATGAAAGCATTTATCCAACTAAATCCAGTCATTCAGGCATGGACCAAGATCATCTTTAGCTCCTAAAAAAGAGTGCGAAGAACTCTTGGAATTTGATCTAATAGAGCCATACGATTCACAAGGGGCATGCGAAGCATTTTATGGCAACATAAGAGGTGAAACAAGAGGAAAACTCAAGTTGGTTATTAACTATAAACCTCTTAACCACTTCCTCCAAGATAAATTTTCTATCCCAAATGAACTCACACTTTTCTCCCACTTAGACAAGGCCAAATATTTTCCAAGTTCGATATTAAATATGGATTTTGGCAATTGGGAATTCACCCCGAAGAAAGAGCTAAAACAAGATTTTGCATCCCTGATCATCATTTCCAATGGAAAGTCATGCCCTTTGGATTAAAAACTGCACCCTCCTTATTCCAAAAAGTCTTGATAAAAATTTCCAACCCATTCTCCATACCTCTTTGGTTTACATTGATGACATCCTATTATTTAGTGATACATTGGAGGAACATGTCAATTTGCTCCGTCAATTTGAGGCACTGGTAACACAGTATAGGATCATGCTTTCAGCAAAAAGATGGTTCTTGCTAAAAAGGAGATTTATTTACTCGGAATGCATTTTATCCAAGGAGCATACAGTCTAGGACCATATATATGCCAGGAAAAACTCAAATTTCCAGATACCAGCCTCACAACAAAGCAAATACAACAATTCTTGGGTGTAATAAATTATGTAAGAGATTTCATCCCAAACATATATACATACATTTCTCCACTCACAAAGATGCTCAAGAATAATGCTCCATCATGGGGAAAGGAACAAGATGAAGCAGACAAGAAAATAAAGGAGATATATAAAGATGTCCCGTCTCTCTACATCCCTTCTAAAGGTAAGAAAATACTGCAAACTGATGCTAGAAATGAATATTAGAGTGCTGTTATATTTCAAGAAAATGATGTCCAGATGAAAATATGCGGATATGCCAGCGGAAAGTTCAAAGACGCTGAGCAACATTATCATTCCACTTTCAAGGAAATTCTTGTAGTGAAGAATGGGATTAAGAAGTTCAATTTTTTCCCGATCCATACAGAATTTATGATAGAAATGGATATCAAGGCCTTCCCAAATATGATCCAGATAGATGAAAAAAAACGTATTCCCAATCATTAGATTCTCAGATGGGAACAATGGTTCTCTCCATACAAGTTCCAAGTCAAGCACCTGAAAGGAAAGGATAACATTCTCATAGATTTTCTATCATGACCAGAAGAATTCTCAAAGAGATTTTCCAAAGGGAAGATTAAGTAAAAACAAAAGCCAAAGCCAGATCTACATGTTTTCAAATGTTTCAGGAACTATTTTATTGGAGCCAACGGATCATCCACCAGAGTTGTTCAACCTCATGGATCCCTTTGATCTATCAATTATAATGGAAAGAAGAACTTATTATGAGCTCCAGGTTTTCCGTCAACATGGAGGATCCATTCTTAAGCCTTACGGGGTCAACCAAGAGTATCAATTCTGCCATATATTCATAGCACAAGCCACGAATTTTCCTAGGAGTTTTTATGGTTTTTCTAGTACTTATGCCATCAGTATTATATTTTCATGGAATTCAAGTGCAATGTATTGAACGATTTTGACAACATTGAAGTGTCACGCCCCAACCTCGGGGAGCACGACCGGCGCTCAACCGAGTGGACCCGGTCGAGCAAGCCTATTAGACACTTTCTACCCAATCGCTTATGATCAAGATAAGGCATGTTTTTATTAATTAAACAGTAGAAAGATCATATACATATGTGCATTACTAAATCACTTCATTTTGTTACATCATTGTTAAGTTTCAAAATACATAGATTCTTACGATTGAGTGGAACAAGAGTCCAAAACACAACATAATCCGTTTGACCTTTTCTAACTTCCATATACAACCCACATAGTGTCTACGGAGCCTCTAAAGATACAAAGAGAGTAAAGATGGTGCCGACAACAAGGCCACGACTATACCTAAAACAGTGACAACAATATAAACAAAAGATACAATACATGACCCCGGAATGAAATGAGGCTCACCGAGTCCGCTAGGAAGAGGATGCACCACTATCTGTGATCAACATTGTCTGCTACAGAACCACCTGCACCCATTTAAAGATGCAGGGCCCCCGACAAAAGGGATGTTAGTACTGTCGAATAGTACTAGTATGTGAACTAAACGCTATCTCAATAGAATGAATAATAGTATAGGGAAAACAGTCAAGATTGCAATATAAGCTTCAAATAACACTAAAACATCAAGTTAAGGATCACATAGAATTTTAAGTAAATTTCCACATTATTAGGTTGGGTGGTTTCTTAGTGACAATATGCCACAATCCACAATACTACCGTGTTCTTACACGGAGTCCGATCTCGACCCGATCGGCTAGGCCATCTCATTTGATACATCAAACATATCCACAATTTCAATTATTATTTCCAGCACAGTTATCACCATGTCTGCGGCATGGCGTCCGATCACGGCCTGATCGGTAGAACATCTCATTTGAGACATCACCCCTTTCAGTCAATCATCTCTCTTCATATTTCTTTCCCATCTTTTCAATACATTGGCACGAGTGGCCTCAATTATAAAGTCATTCTTGGCACTTGTCCGTATTTCATAATTCAAGTTTCTCTTTTTCACATTCAAATATCACTGTCATCAACAACAATAAATCCTATGATGTAAGGCATTAGTGCACATATGGGCAAACTTGAAAATTCTAAGCACATAGAGACTTTTCACATAATTTGGCATAACAACCTTTATTCAATTTTTTGACATGAGATCTTAGCATTTCTAGTACATACTCTACATTTTGAACACAACTCACAAGGCAAGATGACATAGGGAAGCATTTAGAATAAATATTAAACATATATCCTTCAACGCAACACATTAGGAACAATCAATTCTATAATGATCAATTTGGGGTTTAGCCTACATACCTCAATTGAGCTTCTTAAAACTCTAAAATGATCTGAAATATTAGAAGCTTCAATCTATTTTAGAAATATAACAAAATTGAACCAAAAATTAGGAAAATGATCATGATTCTAGCTCACTTGAACGTTTTATCAAACACTATGTGTGTATTAAGGTTTCAAGGCCTACAACCAACTCTTTACCATTTTTAGCCCAAAATATTCCTACACTCTTTCATCACACATGCATGCAAGATAAGACACTCCCATCCCCATTAACTAGCTTACTAATAGCCCATTCTAGTTACATTTCGAAATTAAGAGTTTGGGTGATAGAATCTTACCTCTTAGGATGAAGACCTAGGGTGCTTCCCTTGATAATCTTCAAAGTTTTAAGCACGAATTGAAGAATAATTTGATGAAGATCACTTTATCCCTCTAGGGCTCTCTCTCTAACTCTAAAGTATCAGGTTTTGCTCAAAATGTACCCTTACATATAATTTAACGAAGTAGGATCGGGTTTTAAAAACCCAAAAATGAAGCTCCGGAACAGGTACTATTAACCTCTACGCCTACTTTGGCATAATGGAATCCCGGTTTTTAGGAAATATTTTACAGGGCCTTACATCAAGCCTTGAAGATATTGGATAAAATGTTTCAACGATTCGTATAAAGCAAAGATATTCATGTTCCATAGGTCGGTGAAGATTTTTAATGGAAATGGCCAGGTGCAAACAGAAGTATCATTCTGGTGGAAATTTCCTGTATCCATTGCATCCATGGAAGAAGAAGATAGTGAAGCACAAAGAATTATCTTCCAGCAAAATAAGTGTATCCCAAGATAAATATGGCCAAAAGAATGGGAGAGCTGGAATTATACCAGCACACATCCTCACCGGGAAAGAGTCAGAGAAGCAGCAAAAGAATATCAGACCCCTTATGAAGTCATTCGAGAAAAATTCACTCATGACATATCCAGATTAAAGTTAAGTATTACATCTCACAATCCAAAGGAGAAGGAACACAGCGAAACAGGATCATCAAGCTCTGGGCCCCACCTTCACATGCTCCAGATCTCTATGTCTCCCAGCCAAGAAATATGTTAGAAGGGAATACCGCATGGTCGGAATCTCAAAGTTCATCACATGATGATACAATGGAAGATAACTCTCAATCAAGCAATGAATCCACGACCAACTCTTCTGAACAAGACTATTCCCCAATATTTGTGAACCAACCAAGAGTCCTAGAAATATCTGAGGTAGATGAGGATCAAAAAGGCATGACAAATGAACAATCTCAGAAAGAAGACATGAGCCCATCGCGCCAAAAGTAGTTGGAACTGGTTTCCACAGTTTTACCTTGGATGACGTCAAGGTTTCAAAATGGCCTCGAAGGGTCCAAGACTTCTATACTTGGATGGTGACCAAATATTTGGTGGAATGAGAAAAATATATCACCCTGTTAGAACTCACTTCATGGTTCTCAGGAATCCTCCGAGATTGGTGGAACTCATTTGGGATTCAAGAAAAAAATACTTTCCTTACTTCCCTAGATTTTGCCTTCAGTATCAGAATCCTACATGAAGTTTTCTGTGGAGATACTAGCCAAAGACAAAAATATATGCGAAGACAACTCTTCGAGATGAAGTGTGTGTCATTCCACAGAAATGGCATTCACAAACATTTTCAAAAAATGGCAAAGATATACTTTGAGATTGGCGGAGACATCAAACTAAAGCAAGACTTTGTCTCTTCCCTTCCAAAATTATTGGCAAGCTGAACCATAACCATCACTGAAGAAAAGTTTCACTCCAAGCTGGGGAGATAGTGAAATAACACCCAAACCAAAACCACCATCTACTCAAACCCAGAGTCCAAAAATCTACCCAAACCTAAAACTTCATCAACTCAAAATACTCAAAGTCCACACATTTAAAAATATTCATGCTTAGCCCTTCAAGTTCCAATCATACGCAATATTTTTCTTCACTTCAACCTTTTGAAAAAGAAGGTGCCATCCATGATCCAAAAAATTCCCAATAAAAATGTAGTGCTACCTCCTGGAGAAAACACCCCAACAAGTGACATCGAAGCAATAATGAACTAGAAATTAGAAAATTTCATCTATCAAAACAAAGTGTTGAACACTATTGGCACTACCATATAAAACATGGCCCATACACAAAACAAAATGATGAGCAAATTGGAGATAATTGAGAAAAAGGTGGAGCAGACATCGTCTTACCATGCACGTCTAATCAAAGCTCTTGAACAAAGGTTGGAAAATTTACAATATGAGCCGTGTCCACCAGGAACTTCACTTTTTAAATTCTTCCAACAACAACAAAAGGAGACGGTGGCCATCAGTGAACAAATTCAACTTTTCATAATTGACAGCTTTAAGTCACAATAAACCCCAAGTGTTCCTTCAAAGCCTAACTTATTCCCTATGTCATCAGAAGCATACTCCCCAACTAAATTGGGATACACCTATAATACGTTTTCTAGTACCTCAAAGAATCCTAGGTCTTTCATCCAACCCTTAAAAGGAGAACATGAATTTGATATTGCAAAAATGGTTTGGGAAGAGAAATATTCTCTTGCGGCTTCGAAACAACCCAAGAAAATGTGAGATCACAAAGAGAGTTCAAAAGGGTCCAACCCCGGAAATTTGATTATTTCTAATAAGAAGACTCCAAACCTCTATGTCTCCCAAAGAAGAAATATGTCAGAATGGGATACCGCATGGTCGGAATCTCAAAAATTATTAGATGATGATACAATGGAAGATAGCTCTCAATAAAGCAATGAATCCACGGCCAACTCTTCTCAAGAAGACTATCCCCCAATATTTATGAACCAGCCAAGAGACCCAGAAATATCTGAGGTAGATGAGGATCAAGAATGCATGACAAATGAACCAATCCCAGGAAGAAGACATAAGCCCATGGCTTCAAAAGTAGTTGAAACTGGTTTCCACACTTTTACCTTAGATGGCGTCAAGGTTTCAAAATGGCAACAAAGGATCCAAGACTTCTATACTTGTATAGTGACCAAAAATATGGTGGAACGAGAAAAGTATATCATCCTATCACAACTCATTTTACGGTTCTCAAGAATCCTCCGAGATTGGTGGAACTCACTTGGGATTCAAGACAAAAATATTTTCCTTTCTTCCCAAGATTTTTCCTTCAACATCAGAATCCTACATGAAGTTTTTTGTGGAGATACTGGCCAAAGACTAAAATAGATGCGATGAAAACTCTTCGAGATGAAGTGTGTGTCATTCGAAAGAAATGACATTGACAAGCATTTTCAAAAAATAGCAAAGATATACTTTGAGATTGGCGGAGACATCATCCTAAAGCAAGCCTTTGTCTCTTCCCTTCCAAAATTATTGGCAAGTCGAACCATGACCATCATTGAAGAAACATTTCACTCCAAGCTGGAAATATAGTGAAACAACACTCAAACCCAAACCACCATCAACTCATACCCCAGAGTCCAAAAAGCCACCTAAACTATCCTCCATTCTCCAAGAATCCCCCCAAAAAATATAGTTCTACCTACTGGAGAACCTCCCCCCCCCCCAAAATAAGTGACGTCGGAGCAAGAATGAACTGGAAATAAAAAAATTTCATCTGTCAAAATAAAGTGCTGAACAATATTGGCAACACCATAAATGTGGCCCATACACAAAACAAAATGATGATAAAAGTGGAGACAATTGAGAAAAAGGTAGAGCAGACATCGTCTCACCATGCAGGACTAATCAAAGCTCCTTAACAAAGGTTAGCAAATTTACAATATGAGTTTGTCTGCTAGGAACTTCACTTTTTCAATTCTTCTACAAACAATAAAAGGAGTTGGTGGCCATCAGGGAATAATTTTGACATTTGAGAATTGACCGCTTTGAGTCACAAAAAACCCTGGGTTTTCCTTCAAATCCTACCTACTTCCCTATGTCGTCACAAGCATACTCCCCACCTAAATTTGACTACACCTTTCCTACTTTTCCTACTACCTCACATAATCATATCTCTTTCATCTAACCTGTAAAAGAAGAACATGAATTTGATATTACAAAAATGGTTTGGGGATGCTCTTGCGGCCCAGAACAACCTAAGAAAAGGCGATATCACATAGAGAGTTCAAAAGGGTCCAACCCCTAAAATTTGATTATTTCTGATCAGAAGGATCCAAACCTCTACGTCTCCCAACCAAGAAATATGTAAGAAAGGGATACCACATGGTCAAAATCTTAACATTCATCAGTTGATGAGGCAATGGAAGATAGCTCTCAATTAAGCAATGAATCCCCAACCAAATCTTCTGAAGAAGGCTATCCCCTAATATTTGTGAACCAGCCAAGAGACCCAAAAATATCTAAGGTAGATGAGGATCAAGAAGGCATGACAAATGAACTAATCTCATAAAGAAGACATGAGCCCATAGAATAAAAAACAGTTGGAACTGGTTTCCACACTTTTACCTTGGATGACGTCAAGGTTTCAAAATGCCCTCAAAGGATCCAAGACCTCTATACTTGGATGGTGACCAAAAATTTGGTGGAACGAGAAAAGTATATCATCCAGTCAGAACTCACTTCGTGGTTATGAATATTCCTCTGAGATTGGTGGAACTCACATAGGATTCAAGACAAATATGATTTACTTTCTTCCCAAAATTTTGTCTTCAACATCAGAATCCTACTTGAAGTTTTATGTGGAGATACTAGCCAAACACAAAATAGATGCAATGACAACTCTTCGAGATGAAGTGTGTGTCATTCAAAAGAAATGACATTGACAAGCATTTTGGAAAAATGGAAAAGATACGCTTTGAGATTGGCGGAAACATCATCCTAAAGCAAGAATTTGTCTCTTCCCTTCCAAAATTATTGGCAAGCCGAACCATGAACATCATTGAAGAAACGTTTCACTCCAAACTGGAAAGATAGTGAAACAACACCAAAACCAAAACCACCATCAACTCATACCCTAGAGTCCAAAAAGCCACCTAAACTAAAAACTTCATCAAACAAAAATTCCCCGAAGTCCACACAACCACAAATATTCATGCTTAGCCCTTCAAGTTCCAGTCATATCCAGGATTTTCCTTCACTTCAACCTTTTGAAAAGTAAGGAGTCATCCATGCTCCAAAAATCCCCACAAAAATACAACTCTACCTACTGGATCCCCCCCTCCCAATATGTGACATCGAAGCAAGAATGAAATGCAATTAGAAAATTTCATCTGTCAAAACAAAGTGCTGAATAATATTGGTAACACCGTATAAAATGTGGCCTACACACAAAATAAAATGATGAGAAAAGTTGAGACAGCTGAGTAAAAGGTAGAGAATACATTGTCTCACCATGTAGGACTAAACATAGCTCTGGAACAAAGGTTGGCAAATTACAATATGGGTTGTGTCCACAAGGAACTTCACTTTTCAATTCTTCCAACAACAACAAACGAAGACAATGGCCATTAGGGAACAAATTCAACATTTGAGAGTTGACCGCTTTGAGTCACAAAACCCCCCAGGCTTTCCTTCGAAGCCTACCTTCTTCCCTATGTCATCACAAGCATACTCCCCACCTAAATTGGACTACACATTTCCTACTTTTACTGCTACCTCACATAATCCTATCTCTTTCATCCAACCCTTAAGAAAAAACATGAATTTGATATTGCAAAATGGGTTTGGGAAACGAAAGATCCTCTTGAGGCCTAAAAACAACCCAAGAAAGGGCCGGTGAAGATGCTCTGGAGACATGGGCAGAACTGAAGGCAGCCATACGCCTACAGTTCTTCCCCAAAAATGTTGAGTACAATGCAAGAAGAAAACTATAGGAGCTCTGCCAGACCAAATCAGTGCGGGATTATGTACAAAAATTCTTCGCGCTCATGTTGAACATACGTGACATGGGGGACATAGACAAACTCTTCACATTCATGGAAGGGTTAAAACCTTATGCCCGTATGGAGCTGCAAAGACAAAGGGTAGATACCCCACCTAAGGCGACCCAAGCAGCGGAATGCCTTGGGGACTATCATGTGGGAACTCAAAAGGATAGGCCTCAACCGCATGTCCGAGTGGGATACAAAGGAGGCCAGCCTAGCAATAGTGTCCCTAGCAGAAGTGGGGGAGATCGAAGTGCAACCAAATCTAAGGCTCTTTCCTCAGGAAGTAATAGTGATGAGTCAAACAATAATGATCGGGGGAGAAATCCCCCTTCAGGATACCGTCATTGCAGCGGGCCACATTAGAATAATGAATTCCCACATGCACAGATGAACTCCCATCAAGCTTTTGATGATGGGACGGATAACGTAGCAGATGATACGGAGCAAACTGAACCAATAAGTTCCTTCAATGCAATTGTTGGCTCCATTTCTGAGGCATTAGCGAGAACCAGTGCTGATATCCGTAAGAAGAAGGACTCATGTCCAATCACAAAGAAAGGGAAAAAGAAGGCGGATGAGAGGACTCCTCTTAACCAAGAGAGGACCTTAATGTTCTTTGAACTGAAGGCAAATGGCAAGCCCATTCGGGCAATGATAGAAATGGGTGCTACCCACAACTACTTGGCCTCAACTCAGGTGGAGCACCTTGGTATAGTTGTAGGAATGGGTAGAGGTCATGTCAAGGCTATCAACTCACCTCCTCAGCCAGTTGGTGGAATAGCCAAATAAGTACTAGTGAAGCTGGGTCCTTATGAAGGAAAATTCAACTTGCGCGTGGTGATCATAGATGACTTCAAGTTGATATTTGGGTTGGAATTCTTGAGGCAAACCAACACCATGCTTGTACCATATGCAGACATGCTTCTGGTAATGGGAGAAAACGGGGCCAAGCCCTGCTTATCCCGTGCATGCTCATGAAGATGGCCGCTGAAAGCATCTCGGCCTTGTAGTTGAAGAGGGGAGTCAAAAGACATGAACCTACGTTCCTGGATACCCTATGCATTGAAGATGTAAAATGCTCCTCGGGCCCCATTCTTACACCCGTAAAGGAGCTACTACTAGAGTTTGAAGACGTCATGCCACAGGATTTTCCAAAGCCACTCCCGCCTAGGCGCACTGTGGACCATGAGATTGAGTTTGTGCCGGGTACGAAGCCACCTTTCCGGGCGCCTTATAGAATTTCACAACCCAAACTCACCAAGCTTCGGAGACATTTGACAGAGATGCTAGACACAAGGATCATTGTGCCCTCCAAGTCCCCATATGGGTCCCCTGTGCTACTCCAAAAGAAACATGATGGTAGTTTATGACTTCTTGTGGATTATCGGGCTCTAAACAAAATCATTGTGAAGAACAAGTATCATATTCCGCTCATGGCAGACGTTTTTGATAGATTGGGGAGTGCGACAGTGTTCACAAAAATTGACCCGAAGACAGGGTATTGGCAAATTTGGATTGCTGAGGGTGATGAACACAAGACGACTTGTGTGACAAGTTATGGGTCGTTCGACTTCATGGTTATATCGTTCGGCTTGACTAACGCTTCAGCCACATTTTGCACCCTGATGAACTAAGTCTTTCGAGAGTACATTGACAAATTCATGTTGGTCTATTTAGATGACATTGTGGTTTATAGCCAAACACTAGAAGAACACCTGGAGCACTTGCGGAAGGTCCTAGCCGGGTTGTAGGAGCACGAATTATATGTGAAGCTATACAAGTGCTCCTTTGCTAAAAAAACATAGTGACTTCCTCGGACATGTCATTGAGGAAGGGAGAATCAAGAGGGACCAACAAAAGATTCAAGCTATCACAGATTGGCCGCCGCCCAAGGATATCCACGCCTTGAGGGCGTTCCTTGCCCTATGCAATTTCTATCGGCGATTTGTGAAAAATTACACCCTCATCACAGTGCCATTGATAGAACTTCTCAAGAAGATCACGCCTTGGTATTGGGGACCCAGGCGAGCGGAGGCCTTCAACGCATTAAAAGTGGTTATGTCTTGTGGCCCCGTCTTGGCCCTCCTTGATTTGTCCAAGCCATTCGAGGTACAAATGGATGCTTGAGACTATGCTCTTGGCGGAGTCTTACTATAAGAAGGGCATCTCGTAGTACGAGAGCTGGAAGCTGAAGGATGCAGAGCGGCGTTATGTCGCCCACGAGAAAGAACTATTGGATGTCGTTCATTGCTTACGCATTTGGAGGCATTATCTACTGGGAACCCCATTCGTGGTCAAGACAGACAACACAACTGTTAGCCATTTCATGACCCAGACGAGCTGAATGGCCGACATGCCTGGTGGCAGGAACTCCTAGCGGAATTTCACTTCAACCTGGAAAACCTAAGTGGGAAGACTAATCATTTTGATGATGCGCTCAGTCGGATAGGTGACCTAGCATCAGTATGCCTACTCGCCACCCTAAGGGGGAGCGAAGTTGCCACCACCATAAAAGACCAGATACAGGATCTACTCCTCAAGGATCCTGCTGCACAATATTTGGTTGATCTGGTAGGCCAGGGCAAAACTCGCTAGTTCTACATGGAAGATGGTTTCTTGAAAGTGAAAGGGAATCGACTTTATGTTCCTAAAGGAGGTGATCTAAGAAGGACTCTTCTGGCGGGATGTAACGATACTTTGTGGGCCGGTCATGCCGGTGAAAAACCACCATGGCATTACTTCATCGTGCATATTATTTGCCCCAAATGGCTGCTGCCGTTGCTCAATATGTGAGGACTTGTCTAGTATGCCAGAAGGACAAGTCAGACCGCTTGACACAAGCGGGACTATTGGAACCATTAGTTGTCCCAAAGAGACCTTGGGAAAATGTTTCCCTGGATTTCATCACCGCATTGACCAAGGTCATAGATCTCACAACTATATTGGTTGTGGTGGATCAATTTTCCAAGTATGCCACATTTATAGCAGACCCACAATATATATCAGCAGAAGATACAGCTCGAGTCTTTTTCTCTCATGTCGTCAAATATTGGGGCCTGCCCAAAGACATCATTAGCGATCGCGACTCACACTTCACTAGCAATTTTTGTACCCAACTATTTAAGTGCCTCGGGTCAAAATTGATTCACATCTCAAGTTTTCATCTGCACTCTGATGGCTAGATGGAGAAGTTCAATGGTATGTTGGAGGAATATCTCCGCCACTTTGTAACCGGATCGCAGAAGAATTGGGTGAAGCTTCTGGATGCTGCTCAACTGTTTTTCAATTCACAAAGGAGCTCTAGTACAAACAAAAGTGCTTTTTCAATTGTTACTAGGCAGCAACCGCTACTCCCACACACCGTGAATGCACCAAACATGTCAACTGTTTTTCAATTCACAAAGGAGCTCTAGTACAAACAAAAGTGCTTTTTCAATTGTTACTAGGCAGCAACCGCTACTCCCACACACCGTGAATGCACCAAACATGTCAACTGTTTTTCAATTCACAAAGGAGCTCTAGTACAAACAAAAGTGCTTTTTCAATTGTTACTAGGCAGCAACCGCTACTCCCACACACCGTGAATGCACCAAACATGTCAACTGTTTTTCAATTCACAAAGGAGCTCTAGTACAAACAAAAGTGCTTTTTCAATTGTTACTAGGCAGCAACCGCTACTCCCACACACCGTGAATGCACCAAACATGTCAAAATCTCCTCGAGCTTCTAGCTTCTCAAAATAATGGAAGAGAAATATGGAGATAGTGCGGAGCTATCTTGTCAAAGCCCAAAAGCGGTTGAAGAGGCATGCTGATAAAAATCGCCGCTTTGTTGAATACCAAGTAGGAGACAAAGTGATGGTCAAAATTCCAAAGCGGTACTTATTTGTAGGGGTCCATGACCCTCCCTATTGCAAAATACATTGGACCCTTGTCCATTGAAAGACGCATCGAGAAAGTTGCATAACGGGTGGATACCCCAACTTGGTGGAAAATCCATCTCGTCTTCCATGTCAGCCTTCTCAAACCTTTTCGGGAGTACAAGGAAGATCCTTCACGGAGCGAACTCACAATACCCAGTATTCGAGGCCCCAATTCAACAAAGAAAAGGCGTGTTTAATCTATTCTTGATGATCAAGTAATTCACACCTCAAGGAAGGATCACCAAGAGTTCTTGGTGAAATGGCATGGTTATGATGTAGAGGAGAATACTTGAGAGAGGGGAACAAACCTCAAAGCCTACAAGAGCCTAATTGAAGATTATCTTGCAAGTAAGGCACCTAGGACGTCGCCAACTCAAGTGGGGGAGAATGTCATGGGCGGTTTTTCAGCCATGCCCCAGGTCCCCTTGGACGCGCCCCGTGGCATCTTGGCAAGCCTCCCAAGGCCTACCGCCAGGGACGGCCCCGTGGTCTTGGCTGCGTCAAGTGACAAGTGCGCATGTGCCTATGTCGCCCCACCGATAACCCTTGCTAGTGCCCAGCCACAAGCAGCTGCCAACAGCACTGCGCACGTAGATCGTGATGCCAAAGACAAGGTTGCTGACAACAACTGACATGTTTCTACCTTGTAGAAAACTAAGTCTTATTCACTGTAAATATAGAGTAGATTTATTCCATGTATTTCCATTATGATTCCCTAGCTTAGTTAGGTCAAGTCTAGTAACTTTGGCTTATTTTTTTAAGCATTATTGGGAGGATCAAGCAATCAAAACTTTCTAGCAAGCAAACAATTCTCTATACTGGTGTCTCTCCCCCTCGACACCGCGTTGCTTTTCATTAATAGCTTTCATTAATGAAATCAAGATTTCTTTAAATTCTCATTTATGTTCTCTCAATTTCTCTTGACATTGGTTTTTCCATACGACACTGACAATCTCGTCTAGTATACGGGGGGGGGACCTCAGTTGGCGGACAACAACTGCACTGACATCAGTTGCTTAGCCTTACATCGCCTTTCCAAGGAATCTCAGGAGGCATCGCGTAATAGTACATGTGACTAATCATTCAATTACTTCATTAACATAGGTAGGTGAAACCACAATACACATATAACTCAGATGGAAGAGCCTACATATTGCACCACAATACGCACTTGTCAACTGAAAATTTGAAAAGGACCAATGTACCATGGTCTTAACCTATTTTTTTCTTCTAAACCTTGTGATGCCCTTTAAAGTTTCTTTTATTTCTAAACCTCATGTTATGACCCTCGTAAGAATAAATAGTCACTAATCGTGAATTCTAACTTTTGAGGTATATGATCATACTTTAACAAACTAATTTTTGAGCTCTCTCATTAATTAAACCTTTTCCCAACAAATCTTGTACTAATTCTAAAATCTACAATATCATCATATGGTATCATTGCTCTGTTTACCCAAAAATTTTGATAATAATTAAACTTATATTATGGTTTTAAGATATGTGATTTCACTCAATACCAATTGATAAATATGAAAGTAAATGACAGAATTAAACTATGAATAAATAAAATCAGTGTTCAGATAGGGCCTCAGCCTCGAGTCAAGATACCCTCTGACTGATAAGTAAAAGTATAGTAAAAATGGAATAAACTGATGAACAAGAACACGAGTAAGAAAGAAATAGTTGTATTGCTTTTTTTTCTCCAGTAAAATGATGATGCTTACAAATGATTAGAACTCCTCTTTATATATTAGATGAATTCTACGTATGGTAACTCTAATTACATAAGGAAATCGTATAATTAGCTAATTAACCGCTTCTAATTTGATTTGTTCCAAAATTTACGCCATGATCCTCAACTAATCATGGATATATCGCTCTTCCGTTACTAAGTTATCTCCGATATTACTCGGAGTCTGTCTCCCTGGGTTTTGATTGATAGCGACCTCGTTCTCGAAAGATACTTCGATCTCGAACTCAACACCTCAGCTTCTTCGATGCAACGTTCTAGTCTCGATCAAATTGTAAAATTGGGTGGCCCCAATTTTTACTGTATACAGAGAGTCCCCTTGTTTCTTGGAGTATCATGCTAAGAAATGAACTCAGCCTTCGATTTTTTTTACCTCGATAAACAATGATGTCATCCCCGTGACGAAAGTGATGGAAGTGACCAAAACGTCCCGTCGGTACAGTTCCCCAAATCATTAATGAGCGTCAGTTGGTGGTCGGCCACTAGTGCTGCTGAACCATCGCCGTAAAACAATAAATAGACCTTCTCCCTATTGAATCAAACTTTACCTTCATCTAATTTTCTATGTTTTTACCTCTCTCAAATTCTTCTCTTCCATTAATCTTCAAGTTTCACGGACAATCTCCTACCACCAAGCCTTACTATCTTCTTCTTTCTTCAACTCATATAATGGCAAAAACATCTAAAAGGGTCCCACAAATGGAAAAAGCTTCCTCTTCTTCTTCACGGCCGGCGGACGATAAAACGCCGGTGGATCCGCTCCCTGAGGAGTGTGTTCCCGGCCCGTGTGTTCTTAAATCCGACTTCAAAATGGAGAAACCTCCATCGGGCCTTGATCGGTGTGAGAATGTATCGAGATACACCTACTCGATAACCGTGGGGTATCTCGAGAAAATCAAGAGGGATTGTAACTGGTGGGACAAAGTGATAGAGATCACATCCCCTGAAGAGAGCAACACTACCCACGTGGTAGGGTATCTAAGTGTTTACACTTATCCTTTCACGTTAGCCCCCATCGACCCTGTCATAATTGATTTTAGTGTCAATATTAGGTGAATTTGGGCCAAATACACCCTTTCTTTTGGTGCATAGTGATCATGCTCCGGTTCTTCACCAACAAAGATGAGGGGTTGTCGTTCACCCTTGATCACCTTATCAGGTTATACAACCCCCACATCTTTCGAGGGTTGATCAAACTGCAATATCGGGAGACCAAGTCGTTATTCTCGAGCATCGACGAGGACAAAGACCGAGGATGGATAGGTCGCTTTTTTCGGCTAAGGATCTGCGATCTCATCCTGAAGGAGAAAATTCCATTTCTTGAGAAACGAAATATGAAGTGTAAGTATAACTTGACTTGTTAATCTTCATGCTTTATTTCGCTTTTATGCTCTAGTTAATGTGTTCTTTCGTCATGCAATGGTTGTTTGGATGTCTCCAGTGATCCCCGACCTTGAGAGATGGGTACGATAATTGGCCTCGACTTCTACTTATGTTGAGCACTGTTGACGCGACTAGGAAAATGGGTGATGGGAAGCAAAGAACCATGGTAAATTTCCTCTTTCACATACCTGAGGCATTGGCAATATTTCTTTTCAGTTACTTAACCTTTTCTCGTGCACGCCTGAGCAAGGATGCGGCCCTGAGGCATCCGTCTAGTGAGGAAGAGGCTATGGCCCCGACTCCGAAGCCAGGAAGGACAATAAGAGGAAAAGATCCTCGACCTCCGAGGACCCTAAGCCCAAGAAGAAAACGAGCTCGATCAATAAATCGAGGATAGAGGTTGCTGCCCTCCCTTCCCATGTAGTTCGTGAATTAAGAGAGGAAGAAGAATAAGATGAAGACGGAGACTCGGTGCTGGTGACCCGAGTGAGGAAGACCGTCGAGACCTCGAAGGCCGCTAAATTGGTGGTAGTTGATGAGGCCCGGCCTCGTGCTGGGGAGGATTTGAAGAAAGATTTAGGCAAATTCCCCGAATCTTCCGAGGTAGAAAATGCTTCTCATCCAATGGCGAGTATATCCGAGGGGGATGGTTCCGAGAACCCTTAAGTTGAAAAGAGCGCCCCGAGTGACTCGCTTGGGGCAATGATAGCAGGTCACTCGCTATCTCTTCTTGCCTACTCTGAAGAGGCTATACTGGATGCTCAGGCTTTGGAGACTTCTGAAGTAGGCGGAGTCCCCAATGAAGAGGATCTCTTTCGGGGCCGCTTTACCAGGGTCGAGGATGCCTCTGATATTAATGACGCATCCAACCTCTTTGAAGAGGCCCAACGTCTCTTGACCCGAGTAAGTTTGAATTTTGTTGATGTAGCTTTCTTTTGTTTTTCCTTTTTTTTGTCTAACTCCTTTCTTTTTTACAAGCTTTCTCTAAGTCTCTGGTTGAATTGAGCCAATGCGAATCCGATCTCCAAAGGATTACAGAAGAGAGGAATGCCCTCAAGCTTCACTGCAGGCAGAAAAATGAGGAGATCAAGGACCTCCGAGCTGATTTGGCTAAAGCTCGTAAGGAGGAAACCGAGCTGACCGAGCAGGTAATGATTCTCATGAAAAACCACAGGCTCGATTCGGAGATGAAGGCTAACATTTCAATGTCACAGTTGTAGTAAAAGATCGAGATTATCGAGTTGTTCCAGGAGGAGGTCGATCGAGTGAAAGCAGACTCCTACAAGTGGAAGGAAGGCATGGACCGCTTTGTTGCTGAGAAAGAGACTGCTTTGGCCCAAATGTAGTCAATCGAAGCCCAACTTCAAAGTGCGAAGGAACAGTGCTTGGCTCAGGCTAAGAGGATTGAAGAGCTCGAAGCTCAGCACGTTTCTGAACTTGCAAAGGCCCAAGATGAGGCCGAAAAAGCAAAGGTCGAGGCTGATAAGACGGTAGCCATATATCTGGCTGATTCCGAACCTGCTCAAGCACAAGTGAGGGAAGCTGCCAATCGAGCACAATAGATTGATGAGCTTGCCAAATGCCAATCCCGGAGAGAGACCCTTGAGGAGATACACGCTGGAGGTTTTTACCTTTCCGAAGAGATAACAAAGGTAAAGGAGGATGAAGTCGATGCTAGGCTACTGGCCTCTTTTAATGACGACGATGACGATCATAACGACAGCAATAGTGGGTCTGATAATGATTAGGGACCTGAGGAAGAAGCTTCCATCGAGGAAAGAGTCACCCCCGAAAATAGTTAGGATCTTTGTATTTTCCTGTCTTTTTTGTGTAGGACTTTGGTTGGTCCTTTGTAAATATCTTCATTCGTATATATAAAAATCTTTCTTCTTTGAATTTCGTCTTAATTTTTGACTTGTGAAAATTTTGATTTGTTGTGCCTTGTAACAAATTTTGATATACTTCATGTCTCGTTAAAATTATGTTTGAGACTTCGGATTTAAGGCAACTTGGCCGAAGCCAAACTAATATTGCTCGAACTCGAAGTAGTAAAACACTTAGGTTTTAGTTGAGTAAGGATGGATTCTGGAACTCAAAAATATAATGGCCCTTAGGCTCTTAAATCAGGCCAGTACGGCCTTAGAGGAATGGCTTTTCCCTTTTCGACTTAAAATTTAACATATAGGTATTTGTTATGCCTTAGCATGAAGTAAGTTTGTACCCGTTGGGTTTTTTCGGGTTCTGATATTATCGAAACCCTTTGCTTTTTATGCCTTAGCATAAGTTTGTATTAAATTTTTCGAAGGTTCGAACAATTCGATACCTCTTAAGGTTTTTCGAGGGTCGAGGGCCAATATTATCGAGGCCCTTTGGTTGTTTTGCCGAGGGTAGACTTTTTAACTAGTTTTATAAAGGAATTCGAAGGCTTGTTTTCATTGCAGAATTCAGACGTCTCCGAGCCGCGTTAGTTTGGTCGTAGCCTTTTTTTTTTAACAAATTATACTACTAGGATGATTGCCTAGTAGTTATTTTATTTACAATAAAAGAAAATAACAAGTAGTGTATGTTGTCCTAATATACTTAGGAATGTAAAAAAAGAAGATAACATAAAGCCTATTATCAACATTGGGCTTGTAGTCCCAATATTGATATCACATGATAAAATACAACTACCATTAACTAATAAAACTAACACTAGCTTAGCTAAAAGATGATTATGCCCAAGAGGGACATGTTCACGTTGTTGATCATCCATAGAGATTGCACTATATAGCCATAGTACCATTGTTGAAAAGCCCATGATTAGTTTGCAAAAACAGCCCAATCCAGCGACTTATGTCCTTGTAATTTTCTTGTGCCTCGCTTGATAATCATTTCCTTGTACTGACTTATGATCCTTCCTGTGTTGCTCACATTTTCCTAGTAACCATAGTACCCAAAGCCCATATTCGAGGAGCTTAACTAAACAGTGTACTTTTCTTTGATATTTGTAGCTCTTGCCTCCATCATTGTGCCATTGCCATTGGTTATTTCCTCTTGAGTTTGCATGGTGATCTTCATTAGAGGGCATACAGTCGTGCATGACATGGGTGTTACCCCATTTTTCATTATGCAATCCCGTATGCCTCCTCTATTCCATGCATGTCGTGACCAATTTCCTTTCAGTTGTGGCAGACTTGAGTTCCATTTCGTGTGTTGTCCCTGACTCTATTGCTAAGTTTCTTGACAAAGGTGACACTTCTCATGGTATATTTTCGTGCTGCATCAGGGTCCATGCACAGATATATTGTTCCTCAATGCAGTGCCTAATCAAATGAGTATGTATGTCACCCTTTGGCCTCTTCCTATTTAAGCTTTCCATACTTATGCCCGTCACTTTTCCTTCCTCTAGGGAATGAGTACATAGTACTGATACCACCCTTAGAGGTCGTAATTGGTGACAAGGTATGGATACAATAACGTCTCTTGCAAAAAAGAACACAAGGTTAGTATAACAAATGACCACCATGTACTCCTCCCCAAGGATTTGCACATATTGGTCATGTGATATCTCCTACCCCATAATCCTCCTGTCCTCCTTGCTTCTCAGTATTGTATTGAAATCATCATTCATTGTCTTCTCCTCCCTAAGGAGCTGAGTATGAGGAGCTTTTGATACCTCATTGTTGCAGTAGCTTCTCCTATGTGGGCTTATTCTTCTAAGTGTTGAGATACCTATTGCCTGACTCCCTGTATGACCAAACCATATCCTCCTGACAGTTTCTTTTCTCCTGTTTTTTCCCCATTTGCATATTGACCTCCATCTCCTTTTGTGTTCCCATGTTGTATGTCCGTTTCTCTTAAACATTCTAGGCTTTTTCTTCATCATCTTTTGTTTTATTTCTTGTATCTTCTCCACCTTACTGCCTAGTCCTATTAGATCCATGCCAACATTACCTTGCAGGCCTTTCCTCTTGATTGTTGTGGGCATGAAACCTATAGAAAAAGAAGTTGAAACATGTCCTCTATTAAAAACATAACCAGATTCCACCCTACCCCATAACTCCTGCCCAATTCGATTACATTTTCTGGGCCTACTGTATCTACATACTGGCAGCTTCATACAACTCCATGCTGCTGAGTTTTTGCCTAATCCTGAAGCCCCTCCTTTGGAATGAATGCAAAACATTAATACCAACAGAAGAAGTTCCTTTAGGAGATAGGACAATATCTCAGCTTTGGAACCTGCAAAAAAGCAAACAATGTTAGTGACAACATGACTCCGCTCTCCTCTTTACAGATTTGAGCATGGTTGGTTAGCTCCTTGGTCCCCATAGTACACCAGATGTCTCTCCTTTGTTGGTTCTTCATTTCTATGCCACCCTTACTCTCAAATATGGACATTGCACCTTATCATCATTGAGAATCCTCCTGCCCATTGTGTCAAGTTCCCAGAAACCTTGGCATTCTACTGTTCCATTATCCATAGCATAGCTTGCCAAATGGTCTTCCAGCCTATTCCCTTCTCTAAAAATATGTGTCACCCTCAGAGTACATTCTTCCTTTAGTCTCCAGATTTCCTCCATTTGATCAACTATAATCCATGGTGGTTTCCACACTCCTTCAACCATATTTTTTATCAGCATTGAATCAGTTTGTAAACCACACCTGTCTGAGGTTCATTGCATTGCATAGTCTTAGGGCCTCCACTATAGTTGTAGCTTCTGATTCATTATTTGACCCCTCATTAATCTCCCTTCCACTTGCATAAATCAGATCTCCTTTCTCATTTCTCAGACAGAATCCTATTGAGCTTCTTCCTGGATTTCCCTTGCTAGCTCCATCTGTATTTACTTTTACCCAACCTTCCTGAGGCAGTTCCTGCATCACCTTTTCATACTTCAGCTTAGGGGTGTAGTTTTGCAACATATGCAGTATCTCACTCCACCTATGAGGCACCCTAATGCCAGGTTTCCTTAGTTGTACCAAGGCTTGAATTGTTTTTGATACCTGGTAAATGACTCGATTGACAGATATAGCATAACCATACTTCTAACTATTCATCCTCTTCCATAGCTCCCATACAATACATGATGGTAAGGCTTGCATAATCGGTTTGATCCTTGTCAGCATCTGTGCATTCCAACATTTGGTAATAGCTTGGTGAAGTGAGAGGCCTTCTAGTCTAATATCTGCCCTCGAAAGAAAGTACTTCCATACTGTAGAGGCTGCTTTAGAGGTAAAGAACAGATGCACTAAGGATTCTTCCTGTGGTTCTGCACAGCACCAACACCTTGAGGGCATGAAGTATCCTAGCCTCCTCATAAATTCATCCAAAGTCAATTTAGCGTTCCACACTTTCCACATGAAAAAGGACATTTTAAAGGGTAATCCTTTCACCCAAATCATCCTATAAGCCTTCCTAGGACTCTCTCTTTTTCTTAGATATTCCCAGGCTGATTTAACTGTAAAATTACCTTTACTTTCAAGCATCCAGTAGGGTGTGTCAAGGACTGAGTTCATGTTTGGAGGAGAGATATTATCTACAATGTTCATAGCTAAATCTTCTGGCAGAAATTCTAGGAGTCTGTCTACCCTCCAAGTTCCTTGTTCCACCAATTCATACACATTCTGTACTTCTTCATCAATATCAAACTCTTGTGGGACTAAGAAGTACAAAGCTCCTAGACCTATCCAATTGTCAAACCAAAATAGTGATGAACCCATTTTTGGCCTCCAAACAATCTGATGCTCTATGATATCCCTGCACTCAAGCATCTTTCTCCACACATGAGATCCATCTCTCCATGGTACCACTACTGCATTGATTGTTTTGCATTATTTTTGGCTCATAAACGAACTCCACATGATAGGCGTTGTTCTAAAATTCCACCACAACTTGCAAAATAAAGCTTTTGAGACATCATGCAAATATCTGAATCCTATACCTCCCTCTTCATATGGCATGCATAAAGTGTTCCATGATGCCCAATGTCTTGTGTTTCCTCATATGTTACTGCTCCAGAAGAATTTTGCAAAATTTTTATGTAGCTCTTTAATCACATAACCGGGAGGATTCACTGTTGAGAGTAGATGGATGGGCATGATTTGTAGTACATTTGTAATTAAAACAGCTCTGCCCCCTATTGATAGTAGTTTACCCTTCCAGGATTGTAACTTGTCCATGACTTTCTTCATCAGGTCTTGATAGTAGTCCTTTCTCCTCCTTGCATAGAAGATAGGGCAACTTAGATAGGTGAAAGGGAAATCCTTCTTTCCAATACCAGTTATCCTCTCCACCTTTTGAACTACCTCCATATCTGTCAAATGATGCATATAGATGGCTGATTTGTTCTTGTTCACCATCTGACCAGAAGCTCCTTCATACTCATGCAACACCCTCATAATTAGCCTCAAGGACATATCATCAGATGATGAAAAAATTATAGTATCGTCTGTATATGCTAAGTGATTTATTTTAGGGCTCCACTTTGGCAAGCCAAATCCACAAAAATACAGGTGATGATGCAAAGCATTGAGCCCCCTCAACAGTGCTTCAGTAGCTAGGATAAACATAGTAGGTGATAGTGGATCACCTTGTTTGACTCCTCTCGATGACTTGAAGAACCCATAAGGCTGACCATTCACTAGGATAGAGTACCAATTATTCCCAACAAAATCAAATATTAAACCAATAAAATCTTCTGCAAAGCCCAGTTTCCTCAGCATTTTGGTCAGAAACAATCAAGAAAGCTTGTCATAGGCTTTTTCCATATCAAGTTTGATTACCACGTTTGGTCCAGCCTTGGTTCTAAGTCTTATATCAGTTATGATCTCTTGCGTCAATAGTACATTTTCCACTATGCTTCTCCCTTTTACAAATCCTGCCTATTCTTCAGACATTATGTTAGGAAGCATCCCTATCATTCTTTCATGAATAACCCTCGAAAAAATCTTGTTCGCAAAGTTGCTAAGACTTATTGACCTCATGTCTGCAAAAGTACTGACCTCTTTCTTTTTAGGCAGCAATACCAAATATGTATGTGTCACACTCTTTGGTAACTGTTGACCACAAAAGAAATCCTTCACCATATCCACCACATCCTGTTCAATTATGTCCCAACATGTCTGATAGAAGGCTCATGTAAAGCCATCAGGTCCTCCTGCAGAATCTGCACTTAACCCCATTACTGCTTGCTTGACTTCCTCCCTTGTAGGTATAGACATCAGTCTTTTATTCTGCTCCTCATCCACCAAAGTAGGCACATGACTTAGGATGTCAAATGCTGTGGGAACCACATTTTCACTGAATTGCTCCTTATAGAATTTCACAGCCTCTTCTGCAATCTGATCCTCCTCTTCTAACCAATTATCATTGTTGTCTTTGATTCTTGTAAGCTTTAACCTTTTCCTTCTTCCATTGAATTGAGCATGGAAGAACTTTGTGTTTCTATCCCCATCTTTAAACCACCTCATGCTAGATTATTGCCTCCAAAATTGCTCTTCTATATCCAGGTACTTAATCATGTCAGCCTGCACCTTTCTTAGCCTAGTCATGTTCTCCTGTGTAGGACTAGCCTCAAAATGCCTTTCATGAACTAGTACTACCTCTTCAAGACTTGCTATCTTCTGAAATATATCACCATAGGTAGATCGACTCCAAGTGGACAATGCTTTCTTCACCTTCTTCAACTTAAAATTGAATAGTGTGAAAGGATTAGCCATAAAGTCTGCACTCCAATTCTGTCTAAAAGCACCTCCTTGAAAGAATCATGCTTGGTCCAGAAGTTTAAGAATTTGAATGCTTTTTTGACAGGTGTTGCTTCAATGTCACACTTCAGCTGCAAAAGACAATGATCTGACCCAATCTTTGGTAGATGAGTCACTTCCAGCCCTGGGAATGTCTGTTGAAGTTCTACATTACCTAAGCATCTGTCCAGCCGTTTAAAAATGCAATCCTCATCTGATCTTCCATTCCACCAAGTATAGATGCTTCCTTTGAATCCCAAATCTGTTAAGTTACATGTGTTCACACAATGCCTAAAGTCATCCACTTCATTAATGTGCACAGGCAAACCACCAAACTTCTCCTCTTCATCCCAAATAACATTAAAATCACCACCCACAAGCCATGGTGTAGTCATGTCTCTAGCCATTGCATACAATGAGTCCCATAATTCAATTCTCTCTATTGAGTCACATTTAGAATACACTAGGGTGAGGACCAACTCTACATGAGTTTCTGTGTGAAAGAGCTTCAATGTCAGTTGTTGCACCATATTGTACAGTATTGTGACTTCAAAGACTTCATCTACAAAAGCCCATATTTTATTTGACACATTGACTATAGCTTGAGCCAAGCCAATCCTTCTTCTATATCTCTCCACTTTGCTAGACTGTTTCATTAGTTCCATAAGCCCTATAAATTCAAAATGATTCTGTCTATGCATTGTGATCAATCTTTCAAAAGCTTGCATAGTATTTACAGACCTAACATTCCATATTAGAGCATCCATTATTGATCAAGGACTTTAGATAAGGTCCTTCTTGTTTGGACACCACTTGTAGAGACTGCAAGGGATGTGGGGGCATGCTTATTATTTTTCTTCCTTCCTTTTTCACCAGACTTGACCTTATCCATGTTCCTAGGTGATAGGTCACCTTTCCTAGCCACATTTAGAAAATTCTGTGCAGAAGATTCCTCATCCATGTCTTTACCTGTTTGTTCATCCATGACTTCCAGATCATTTGTTTCCTGTGCAGCATCTACAATGTCCACATTTGTCCTAGGAATAGTTATGGCCTGCCCCACACCTTGATTAACTTTCTCCTGCCCAGCCTTCAATGGAACAGTGATTTCTGCCTTTTCTTGTACCTGTGAGTTCATCACCTGCTTTTGGCCTTTGTTGACAGATTCCTCCACATTGTCTTTCTACCCTGATCCCCCTGCATCAACAATCAGAATTCCACCTCCTTTGTCTCCTAAAACTTCCTTTTCCTTCTCTTGTGCATTCTCTTTGTCTACATTGTTGCTATCTTTTGCTTTGTCTGCCAGGATTTGCTGATCAATGCTTTGTTTTTCCTTTGTTGTTTCATTTACACTTTGATCTTCCTCTTCTGCTGCATTTCCTCCTTCCTCCTCTTCACTTTGCATTTCATCTGGGATCTCTCCCTCCTCAGGGTCTACTTCAGTTTGGTTAACCCACAACCTACCTCCTGTCCAGTTCACCTTTTCATTGCTCATAAACTGCTCATAGTCTGGATCTTCAACCTGTTCCTTATCAATGTTTTGGTTAAGTTCTCCATTAACTCTAGTGTCCTGAGTTGGCACTTTTTGAACATAAGTGTTTATTGCAACCATATTCCCTTGAAAAGCTCTCTGAACCCATTGTTGAGTTGATTCCTTTTGTTGTTTTTCTGCTCTTGTTTTCTCAGTTGTATTTTGATTTCCACCATTGCCTTTTTTCCCTTTATCAGTCCTAGGAGACTTAGGCTTGTATGGTGGTGCTGCTCCATTCAAACTAGGTTCCTGCTGCACTAGATTTTGTACCTTGTTGTCCTCCACCAAAACTAGTTGATTGTTCATTGGCCTCACTATTTTCAACTTCCAGTATAGCAAATTGATTGGTAGTACGAACCTGCTGAGGGACTAATGCAGTCTGTTTCTCAGCTGGAACTAATTCCTGGCCAGTTTTATCCTCACCATCAATGTGCTTCCCTTTACCCTTGTTCCTGTTGTCTCTCACTTCCTTCCATTGTTGTCCTACATTCCCAACTACTTTACCACTAGATAGGATCATTAGAAGAGCTGCTTCCTTAGACTTTTGACCAGCTGTTTCAACCAATGCCTCACCTTGTTTCTGCTACTCCAAAGGCTTAGTTTCCATAAGTTCAGGATGTATTTTCCAGCATTCCAACATGTCATTACCTTGTAACTTACACTCCCTACAGTAGTTAGGCAAGTAGTCATATTTTATGTTGATCCACTCAGTTCTAACTTCACCAGTTAATTCATTCTTGATGTCCATTCTAACCTTCTTAGGAAGGTCTGCCAATAAATCAACTAAAACCTTCACTCGCGGACAATTAGGTCTAGTTTTATTCACTGTGGCCATATCCAAATGTAAAGGTTTACCAACTGCTGATGCTAAGGAAAAGAGACATTCTTTGACAAAATATGTTGGCAACAGGTTGGGAAAATATATCCAAGCCATGACTTTTGGTGTTTCTTCCCCATGCTTAAATTTAACATCATAGATCAAGGTTCTCATCTGGTATTCACTCCCATGCTTATCCTTAATATAGTAAACAATTTTCGACGTAAATTCTATAAAGTCTTGCCATAAAGACAGCCTTACCAGTATATGTCTATCACGCAAGTAGCCAATATTTCATTCTCCTTTAATTCCACATTGGATTGAAATTATCATGTGCAATTCACTGAGTTCAGGCCATCCATACAAAAATTTGCATAAAACTACATATTGTAATCCTTCTATGACATTCATACGCTCAACTTCAGCTTCAGTAAACTCCACCAAAGGTTGACCTTGTAAGTACGTTGCCCTCCTGAATGGAATTGGTTCAACTGCTCCGACTCGATCCTGCATGGCAGCAAAACTCGATGTGGGCTTCACTGCTTTTGCATAATCCATGGGGTGTGTGATGTTTTCCTGGGTCGTGGGGGGCTGGGTGATGTTGGGTGGGGGTTGGGGAGGCAGCCCAGCCACAGGAGGTGGCTGGCCACCGGCCGAAGAGGCCATGGCAGTGGTGCGATGGGCTGCGCAATGTTGTCTTCTCAATATCGCATGTCGCCGACCTCCAGACCCATTAGGAAAAATGGATGCCCCGACGCAGGTTTTTTGGCCGTAGCCTTGGGGTATACCTCTTGGGATTATTTTCCTAATTATACTTTGAACTTGTTCAAAGTGTTAGTTCCCGAGTAGGGTGGCCTTGGCCTATAAAATCGAGGGTTTCCCTTTTAAGGTCTTATGGCCTTGAAGTTTAATAGTTCAAACATGTCGATTTTTGACAACAGTCCCCGAATATGAGGTTGATCGTTTGAAGTTTAGCTGTAATCGGCCCTTGATCCAGTTTCGACAATAAATCATAAGTATGGAATTTGTAAAGTAGAAATTTCATTAAGGCACGGAGTATCTGGTAAGGAAAAATACTTCTTTCAATAGTTCATACATGTGTACATGTTTTGCCATTAAGGCTCGAGCAATCTACATGGACACGGTTCATTCGACCGTTTGGTCCTTTACAAAAGTTTCCTCTTGAGACCCTGTTGGCATGAAGTGTTTTCCTTGAAAATATAACATCTAAGGGCGATGCCCCCGGTATTCTAGGTTGATTGTAAAGAAGCCTCAGATACTCTAAATTAACACAAACGAATGGTTGCCTCATTAAAAACGAAAAAACCCATTCTGGACAAAAATCGGTCAAAGGGAAAAAGAATGTAACGCGTGCTTTGAGACCTAAGGACTGTATGTTTGGATAGAACTTCGATGCCTTTGCTCGAACACCTGAAAGAAGTTAGTACAAAATGTAAAACAAAAATAAAAAAGGAGAAGGTCATACCTTAACAATAATATCGTTTGAGGAGTGATATGTTCCAATTATTTGGTAGTTGTTCGCCGTTCATCGTGCCAAGCTTGTAGGATCCCTTTACGACAATGTCGAGGACCTGATACGGTCCTTCCCAATTTGGGCTGAGTTTTCCTTCGTTTGGGTCTCGAGTATTGAGAGTGACTTTTCTCATAACTAAGTCCCCGATTCTGAAGTGGCAAAGGTTGGTCCTTCGATTATAATACCTTTCGATGCAATGTTTTTGTGCCGCCATTCAGACGAGGGCGACTTCCCATTTTTCATCTAGTAGTTGGAGGCTCGTATTCATAGCCTTGTGGTTTGACTCTTCCGCTGCGTATCAAAACCTGGCGCTGGGTTTTCGACATTGATCGGGATCAAGGATTCGGCACCATATACTAATGAGAATGGTTTTTCCCCCGTACTGGATTTTGACATTGATTGATATGCCCAAAGGAGTTCAGGTAAAATTTCTCGCCATTTTTGTCATGCCCAAAAATCGAGGGACGAGATCGGCGCCTAACCGGATGATTCCGGTCAAGCGGACATGGTTTGCCTTTACTACCCAACGCGTTGCCCCGTGTCTATAATATACATTGTTCCATATGAATTAGCCAATTTAAGTTCAAAGTACGATTTACAACATAAGTTCATTTCCTCTTTTAACCTTCAACATTTGATAATCCAAAAACGTATATAATACATACAACTTTTCCAATACGGACCACGATTTCGACCGAACACAGCTACTGCCCAAAATACATGTATACAACCCACATAGTGTCTACGGAGACTCTAAGAGTACTAGGAGTTTTGCATAAACTGCCGGTAACAAGGCTCCGGCTATACCTTTAATGACACAACATACACAAAATAAGACGGTATACACTACACACGGCCCCGAGAGGAAGTGGGGCTCACCAGAACTGCTGAAGGGATGAAGAGGAGGCACCACTATCGGTGGACTGAGCTACCTGCTATGGAACAACCTACATCCATATAAAGGATGTAGCGCCCCCGGCAAAAGAGACGTTAGTACCGGTGAATAGTACTAGCATGTATGAACAAACTTTATTCTAAGTAGAATCAAACAGTACACAAGATATAAGACACTCATAGAAACCAAACAATTACTGCACAGAGATATAGAAACAAACACAATTGGGAGTTTCACAGATTCTTATTTCAACACAATCATATTCCACCCTTATTCCTTTTCAACAATCCACCCTTATTTCTTCCTGTTGCGGTGCGCAACCCGATCCCACCGGACGATCACATTCCAGCCTTATTACATTCTGTTGTGGCGCGCAACCCAATCCCACCGTACAATCACATTCCACCCTTATTACTTCTCATATATCACCCTTATTCCTCCTGTTGCGGCGCGCAACCCGATCCCACCGTACAATCACATTTCATAGCAACAATAACAGCCCACAATTCAATCACAAGGATTTTCATCAACAAGAATATAAATTCATTACAACCAACAATCTGTATGAAATCAAAGCCACAATAATCCTTGCCAAACAACGAGTCATATACGATATTGCCATAGTCATTTAGTTCAATTAAATCAATCCACAAATCCTTTTCATCACTTTCTACACAGACCTTAGCACTTAGATACATTCACACATTTGGGTTCGTTATCATTCTTTCATACCAACATATTCAAGCATTTAACGAACCTTACACATGATAGAGTAATCACAAAGAAATCACCTTTCACAATTTTAAGTAGCATGGTAGTATGGTGATCAACTAAAACGATAAGAGAATAGAATCTTACGCCTCAATACATTAGAACAATCATTTCACATATTCTCAAGAAAGAAACTCATACTGAATGCTCGGACACCAACAAGGTGACTCTACGAAGATTAAAGTTATCCATACATACCTCGAGTTGAAATTCCCCTTTAATTTCTATTTTCAACCCACAGACCTTCTATCGTCTCCAATCTAGTTCACAATGCGACACATTTAACTTAGAGTTAGGAGCCTTGAATTTATTTGAGCATTTTATCAAACACTATGTGGTCCCTTTGATTAATTAATCCCCCTTTTTAGTGGAAAATTTCTCTACCTTACACCCTTTTGCTATATTAGAATAGATCATGAACATGCATGCAAGGTCTTAGCTTTATCTTCAAGAACCAATTCATGTGTGTTTTATCCTTTTAACCAAATCTGAGAACTAAAGGGGAAATAGGGTGGGGACTTACCTCTTATAGTGAAGAAGATGAAGATTACTCGATAATTTCTGGGCCTGAGTAGAGATGAAGGACCAATTTGGGGAAGATGAGGACTTCTCTCTCTAGAACCCACTCTCACTTCTCTCTATTTTAGTCAAATAGGTGTTAAAAATGAAGGGGAGTGGTGTTTTAGTAAACTAGGGGTCGGGTTTTAAAATCAGAAATTAGAAGCTCCGAAGCAGGAAATACGGTCAGGAATGCGATCGCATTCCTGCTATGCGGTCCGCATTCTTGTTGCATAGATGGCCCTCAGCTGGGCCAATAGGGAAAACAGACTGCCTAGATATGCGACCACTATGCGGTCCGCATACCTGTTATGCGATCGCATAGTGCATCGCATAACTCCCTCCGCAAGAATCAAGGTGCAAGAATGCGACAACTATGCGGTCCGCATACCTGTTATGCGATCGCATAGTGCATCGCATAACTCCCTCCGCAAGAATCAAGGTGCAAGAATGCGACAACTATGCGGCCCGCATTCTCAAATTGCAATCGCATCATGGGCCGCATAGCTGTCCTCAAACTGGACAGAAGGTTGTCTAGGTGTGCGACCACTATGCGGTCCGCATACCTGATTTGCGATTGCATAGTGGACCGCAGATCCGCGCAATTCTGGGAAATTATATCTTTTAAGTCTCGGGGTACTTTTTACTTCAAAAAGGTCCGTTTCTAAGAATTTCTACAGCTATAAAAATATGGGAACCTACCCGGGCATCATTTTTAGACATGAAATCTTACGGGTCTTTACATCCTCCCCCACTTAAAATTATTCGTCCTCGAATGAGGATCGGGGAATCATTTTGAAAACGCAATATGCTAACCCCCAATTTTTACTAACTCCGATATTTTTCTAAAAGTTATGCCGGAGTTTCCTTTGTAATTAGGCCTATCTACCTGTCAGAGATCCCCCGAAACACATTGTTAACCAATTTCACACATTTTCATTTACTCCAACAACTTGCACATAATTCGGATACCTCATCAAATTGTATATAATTCAACTACTTCAACATGCTATACATAATTCAGTTAATGCCACAAACTTGCATATCATTCAACTATCACATGAGTTGCACATAATTTAACTATTCCACAATATACACAAAAGTGGCACAAAATTGAGAAGTCACAATAATAAGGAAATTAGGAGAGTGGAGTGTTCTTGCACAAAGTTTGACATAAAGGTGTAATTGCTTAGAGATGGCAGTTCACCACTACTAGACTTATTCAAACAAATGGGGATATTTCTCTTTCATTTCATTTTTCGCTTCCCACGTGGCTTCCTCGACTTGTTGACTTCGCCATAACACTTTAACAGAAGCAGTCTCTTTGTTTCTCAATCTACGGACTTGCCTATCAAGTATAGCAACCAGAACCTCTTCATATGACAATTCTTCATTAATTTCAATGCTCTCAACTGGCACGATGGCAGATGGATCCCCAATTACCTTCTTTAGCATGGACACATGAAACACTGGATGCACTACTGACATTTCAGGGGGCAATTCCAGCCTATACGCTACCTGCCCTATCCTTTGAGCGATTCGATATGGCCCGACATACCTCGGGCTCAATTTCCCTTTCTTCCCAAACCGCATCACTCCCTTCATGGGAGATACCTTCAAGAATACCCAATCATCTACTTGGAACTTCAAATCTCTACGACCAACGTCCGCATAGGATTTCTGACGACTCTGAGAAGTTTTCATCCTCTCCTGAATGACCCTAACTTTTTCCATAGCTTGGTGCACAAGATCTGGTCCTAACAATTCCGCCTCACCAACCTCAAACCATCCAATCGGAAACCTACACCTCCTTCCGTACAATGCCTCAAATGGGGCCATCTGAATACTAGCATGGAAACGGTTATTGTAAGCAAACTCTATAAGCGGCAAGTGATCATCCCGGCTACCATTGAAATCTAAAACACAAGCCCGCAACATATCTTCAAGCGTATGAATAGTCTGCTCCGCCTGATCGTCCTTCTGAGGGTGGAAAGTCGTGCTGAGATTCACCTGAGTACCCAAACCTTGTTGAAATTTCCTCCAAAAGTTAGCTGTGAACTGGGCCCCTCGATCCGAGATAATAGAAACTGGAGTGCCATGGAGTCTGACTATTTCTTTGAGATACAACTGAGCATACTATTCTGCAGCATCGGTAGACTTGACTGGCAAGAAATGCGCCGACTTCGTGAGTCGATCCACTATTACCCAAATTGAGTCGAACTTGCGCTGAGTGCGGGGTAACCCTACCACAAAGTCCATATTGATCACTTCCCATATCCACATCGGTATTCCCATAAGCTGCGTCAACCCACCGAGCTTCTGATGCTCGGCCTTCACTTGCTGATAATATGGACACCTAACCACAAAGTCCGTCACGCACCTCTTCATACCGTTCCACCAGAAAATCTCCTTGAGATCGCGATACATTTTTGTAGAACCTAGGTGTACAATATACCTAGAATTGTGAGCCTCTACCATAACTCTCTCCCGAAAATTATCCACATCCGGAACACATAGCCTCCCTTAGCACCCCAAAACACCGTCATCATTGCCGAGTGAAATTGCTGAAGTCTTGTGATTCAAAATTGCTTCCCTTAACCATGCCAAAGCCGGATCCCTGAATTGCTTTCCCTTGACTTCTGCTACAAGCGAAGACTCCGCTCCATTATGCACCACGACATTCCCCTCATTTGAGGCCGAAAGACAGACCCCTAGACTGGCCAACTGATAAACCTCCCAAGCCAAAGGCCTCTAACCTGCTTCCAAATGGACCAAGCTACCCATGGATTTCCGACTAAGAGCGCCGGCTACCACATTCGCCTTTCCTGGATGGTAAAAAATATTCATATCATAATCCTTGAGCAATTCTAACCACTTCCGCTGCCTTAAGTTCAACTCCTTCTGTTTGAATAAATACTGAAGACTCTTGTGGTCTGTGAACATGTCCACATGGACCCCATAAATATAACACAATCGTTGCGAGCTCCAAATCATGCGTCGGATAATTCTTCTCGTGATTCTTGAGCTGTCTGGAAGCATACACAATTACCTTACCACATTGCATCAATACACACCCCAAACCAACTCTCGAAGCATCACAATAAACCACAAACCCCTCTGAACCTTCTGGAAATGTCAACACTGGCGCCGAAGTAAATCTCGATTTCAATTCCTGAAAACTCTTTTCACAAGCATCGGACCATTGAAACTTAACTGCTTTCTGTGTCAGCTTGGTCAATGGGGAGGCGAGAGTAGAGAATCCCTCCACGAACTCTGATAATACCCATCTAGGCCCAAGAAACTAAGAATCTTTGTCGGGGTCGTTGGTCTAGGCCAATCCTTCACCGCTGCGATCTTTTGGGGATCAGCCTGAATCCCTTCCCTAGAAACAACATGGCCCAAAAAGGTGACTGATTCTAGCCAAAACTCACATTTTGAAAACTTTGCATAAAACTGGTGCTAATGAAGAGTCTGCAGAACTGCCCTAAGGTGATTAGCATGATCTTCCCGACTTCGCGAGTAAACAAGGATATCATCAATGAAGACTATCACAAAAGAGTCAAGAAACACTTGAAAACTCGATTCATAAGATCCGTAAAAGTTGATGGGGCATTGGTTAGCCCAAAGGACATTACCAAAAATTCAAAGTGCCCATAACGAGTCCTGAAGGAGGTCTTAGGGATATCCTTCTCCCTGATCTTCAGCTGGTGATACCCGGACCGTAAATCAATCTTCGATAAAAACCTAGCACCTTGCAATTGGTCTAATAAATCATCTATCTGAGGCAATGGGTATTTGTTCTTGATGGTGACCTTGTTGAGTTGCCGATAATTAATACACATCCAAAGTGATCCATCCTTCTTTCTGACAAAAAGAACCGGTGCGCCCCAATGCGATACGCTTGGCCGAATGAAACCCCTTTCTAACAGATCTTTCAATTGCTCTTTTAACTCCCTGAATTCTGCTGGCGCCATCCTGTAGGGTGGAATAGATATTGGCTGTGTATCTGGCAATACATCAATCCCGAAATCGATCTCTCTATCTGGTGGAATCCCAGGAAGCTCATCCGGAAATACTTCAAGAAATTCATTCACAACCGGCACGGACTCGGGAGCAGGCACCTCTGAAGTGGTGTCCGCAACCCATACCAAATGATAGATGCACCCCTTCTTGATCACCTTGGAGGCCTTAAGATAGGAAATAAACCTACCCTTCAGCACAACATCATTCCCTTTCCATTCAATAGTTGGTTCATTAGGAAACTCGAGCTTCATAATTCTGGTTCGGCAGTCGAGTTTAGCAAATCACGAGTCGAGCCAATTCATCCCCATAATTACATCAAAATCTATCATTTCTAACTCAATAAGATCGTCCGTGGTATCCCGACCACACACCGTGACAACACAATTCCTATAGTCTCACGCGGTCGTAATATAATCACCAACCGGAGTCGACACTGAGAATGGCTCATGAAGTTGTTCGGGTTCTATCCCAAAACACGAAGAAATAAATGGAGTAACATATGACAATGAAGATCCGGGATCAATAAGGGCATAAAAATCATGTGTTTGAACAGTCAGAATACCTGTGACCACATCTGGAGAAGCCTCAGCACTTTGGCGACCACTCAAAGCATAGAACCGACTGGGTCCCCCTTGACCCCGTGCTCTACCCCTAGCTGCACTTTGCCCTGCTGGTGCTGGAGGGCGTGCTGAAGACGTAACGGCAGAAGAACTGGATGGCTGAGCAGTACCCCTACATGTGCCCTGACTGGGTGCACGACAGTCTCGCTGAACATGGCCCCTCACTCCGCATCTATAACATACCGGGATATCCAAGTAACAAGGCTCAGAATGAAACCTCCCACACTTAGAGCATGGGTCCCTCAACTGCTGCTGGAACCTCCCGCTTGAACGACCCGACTAATGGAACTTCCTGCTATCTGCACCTGGTCCAAAGCGACCTCCTTGCTGATAAATGTGCCTTGATGGCGGCGCACTGGCTGAGGACTGAGCATAGGACTGAGATGGCCCTGATGATCCTCTCCCAAGGGCTAATCTCACGCCTCCAACTGAACTCCCAGGGTTGCCCGCTGACCTGGACCTACTACTACTCTCTCTCTCCATTCTTATCTTCAATTTCCGAGCCTCCGTAGCCTAGGAGAATCCCACAATCTTCCCATAGTTCATATCTGAGTGCAAAGCAGCTGTAGCAGCCTTATTGATAATCAAGGGACCAAGGCCCTGAACAAACTGACGAACTCTGGCCTCCATAATCGGCATCATGTGGATAGCATACTTGGACAAGCGCACGAACTCCATATGATACTCCCACACACTCATGTTGCCCTGCTTAAGGACCTCAAACTCTGCAGCACGGGCTGCCCTAGTCTCGGTGGGCAAGAAATGATCCATAAAAGCATCTACAAAATCATCCCACCTCGTCGGAGGGCTCCCCTCTCCACGGGAACTCTCCCATATCTCAAACCCTGAATATGCCGCTCCCTTTAGACGATAGGAAGCTAATTCAACTCCCTCTGTCTCAGTAGCCCTCATAACCCGGAGAGTCTTGTACATTTCATCTATAAATTCCTGAGGATCAGCCTCTGGGTCGGTGCCTTTGAACTCTGGAGGGGCTAACTGCAAAAACTGGTTGACCCTGGAACCTGAAGAATCCCCTTGCTTACTTGAGGGTGCAGGGGTAATATTTGATCTCTGGTCCTGAGAGGCCACCAACTGCGTCAACATCTGAATAGCTCACATGATGTCCCCATTAGAAATACCGGGACCCGAAGCTGGGGCTGGAGGAGGATCAAGAATATCAACGGGAGGGATCGTCGCACCCTCCGTTGGAGCAGGAACTGGAATAGTCTGGCCAAGAACGGAAGAGTCAGGTTGATTCATGGTCGGGTAATTATCCTCACTCGCACCATCAAATTGAGAATTTATGGCCACGCCTGGGGTGGAATTGGCCTCTAGGCGGAGTCGGGCTCTCTTCTTGGGTGTCATTTATTGAAAATTGGAACATCGCACGAGTTAGAGATAGACAGCCTCACCTTTCACCACATCGCACAATATAGAATAGCAATAAATGGGTACTTTCCTAAATGTCCATGCATCCCCCTAATTATAGATGTGGTCGACAACACACCGATAAGAATGTCTCTACTAGACACGGCTCCGAGACATCCTAGGACACTTTTAAAACCTTGGACTCTGATACCAAGTTTGTCACACCCCAAAATTGAGGGACGAGACCGGAGCCTAACCAGATGATTCTGGTCAAGTGGACCTGGTTTGCCTTTACTACCCAATGCGTTGCCCCGTGTCTATAATATACATTGTTCCATATGAAGCCAATTTAAGTTCAAAGAATGATATACAACATAAGTTCATTTCCTCTTTTAACCTTCAACATTTGATAATCCAAAAACGTATATAATACATACAACTTTTCCAATACGGACCACGATTTCAACCGAACACAGCTACTGCCCAAAATACATGTATACAACCCACATAGTGTCTACGGAGCCTCTAAGAGTACTAGGAGTTTTGCATAAACCTGCCGCCAACAAGGCCCCGACTATACCTTTAATGACACAACATACACAAAAGAAGACGGTATAGACTACACACGGCCCCGAGAGGAAGTGGGGCTCACCAAAACTGTTGAAGGGATGAAGAGGAGGCACCACTATAGGCGGACTGAGATGTCTGCTATGGAACCACCTACATCCATATAAAAGATGTAGCGCCCCCAGCAAAAGGGATGTTAGTACCATTGAATAGTGCTAGCATGTATGAACAAACTTTATTCTAAGTGGAATCAAACAGTACACAAGATATAAGACAGTCAGAGAAACCAAACAATTATTGCACAGAGATACAGAAACAAACACAATTGGGAGTTTCACAGATTCTTATTTCAACACAATCATATTCCACCCTTATTCCTTTTCAACAATCCACCCTTATTTCTTCCTGTTTCGGTGCGCAACCCGATCCCACCGGACGATCACATTCCAGCCTTATTACATTCTGTTGTGGCGCGCAACCCAATCCCACCGTACAATCACATTCCACCCTTATTACTTCTCATATATCACCCTTATTCCTCCTGTTGCGGCGCGCAACCCGATCCCACCGTACAATCACATTTCATAGAAACAATAACAGCCCACAATTCAATCACAAGGATTTTCATCAACAAGAATATAAATTCATTACAACCAACAATCTGTATGAAATCAAAGACACAATAATCCTTGCCAAACAACGAGTCATATACGATATTGCCATAGTCATTTAGTTCAATTAAATCAATCCACAACCCCTTTTCATCACTTTCTACACAGCCCTTAGCACTTAGATACATTCACATATTTGGGTTCGTTATCATTCTTTCATACCAACATATTCAAGAATTTAACGAACCTTACACATGATTGAGTAATCACAAAGAAATCACCTTTCACAATTTCAAGTAGCATGGTAGTATGGTGATCAACTAAAACGATCAGAGAATAGAATCTTACGCCTCAATACATTAGAACAATCAATTCACATATGCTCAAGCAAGAACATACCGAATGCTCGGACACCAACAAGGTGACTCTACGAAGATTAAAGTTAGCCATACATACCTCGAGTCAAAATTCCCCTTTGATTTCTATTTTCAACCCACTGGCCCTTCTATCGCCTCCAATCTAGTTCACAATGCGACACATTTAACTTAGAGTTAGGAGCCTTGAATTCATTTGAGCATTTTATCAAACACTATATGGTCCCTTCGATTAATTAATCCCCTTTTTAGTAGAAAATTGCTCTACCTTACACCCTCTTGCTATATTACAATAGATCATGAACATGCATGCAAGGTCTTAGATTTATCTTCAAGAACCAATTCATGTGTGTTTTATCCTTTTAACCAAAACCTGAGAATTAAAGGGGAAATGAGGTGGGGACTTACCTCTTATAGTGAAGAAGATGAAGATTACTCGATAGTTTTTGGGCCTAAGTAGAGATGAAGGACCAATTTGGGGAAGATGAGGACTTCTCTCTCTAGAACCCACTCTCACTTCTCTCTATTTTAGTCAAATAGGTGTTAAAATGAAGGGGAGGGGTGTTTTATTAAACTGGGGGTCGGGTTTTAAAATCAGAAATTAAAAGCCCCAAAACAGGAAATGCGGTCAGGAATGCGATCGCATTCCTACTATGCCGTCCGCACTCATGTCGCATAGATGGCCCTCAGCTGGGCCAAAAGGGAAAATAGACTGCTCAGGTATGCGACCACTATGCGGTCTGCATACCTGTTATGCGATCACATAGTGCGTCGCGTAACTCCCTCCACAAGAATCAAGGTGCAAGAATGCGACAATTATGCGGCCCGCATTCTCAAAATGCGATCGCATCTTGGGCCATATAGCTGTCCTCAAACTGGACAGCAGGCTGTCCAAGTATGCGACCACTATGCGGTCCGCATACCTGATCTGCGATCTCACAGTGGACCGCAGATCCGTGCAATTCTTGGAAATTACATCTTTTAAGTCCTGTGGTACTTTTTACTTCAAAAAGGCCCGTTTCTATGAATTTCTACATCTATAACAATATGGGAACCTACCCGGGCATCGTTTTTAGACATGAAATTTTACGGGTCTTTAAAATTTTCCCTTGGCGTCGTTCAATCTTTTCTTTAGATTCTGAATGATGGTCTTGTTTTTTATTCAGCCTGTCCATTCCCACTAGGATGATACGATGTCGATAGGATTCTTTTTATTATGTGATCTTCGAGAAACTTTGTTATTTTGATGCCGATGAATTGTTTTCCATTATCGCATATGATTTCTGCAGGTATCCCGAATCGGATATGATGTGATCCTAGATGAAGTATATAACTTCTTTTTCTCTGAATTGCTTGAAGTCATGTGCTTCAACCCACTTAGATAAATAGTCGGTCATAAATAAAATGAATTTAGCTTTACCTGGGGCCGATGGCAGAGGGCCGACGATGTCCATTCCCTATTTATGAATGGCCATAGGGATAAGACCGAATGAAGATGATCTCCAGGTTGGTTGATCATCGAAGCATACCTTTGGCACTTATCGCATTTTTGAACAAATTCTTTAGTATCTTTCTCCATATTGGCCCAATACTATCCCGCTCTGATGACTTTGTGAACTAGTGATTCGGCACCAGAATGGTTCCCACAAGTACCCTCGTGAACTTCTCCTAGGACGTAATTGGTGTCTCCTGGTCCCAAGCATACTGCCAACGGGCCATCGAACATCCATGTTCCATCTTCAACCAATGTGAATCGAGCAGCTTTTGTTCGTAGAGTCCTTGATTCCTTAGGGTCTGATGGGAGCTTTCCATTTTTTAGATACTCGATATATTTATTCCTCCAGTCCCAAGTTAGGCTTGTGGAGTTTATTTTGGCATGGCCTTCCTCGATTACTGACTTCAAAAGTTGTACGACAATCCCCTAGCGGATTTCGTCGTCTTTGACCGATGACCATAAATTTGCAAGGGCATCATCTTCGTTGTTTTGTTCTCGAGGTACATGTTGTAAGTTCCGTTCTTTAATCGTTGTAATGTTACCTGCATTTTATCCAAGAACCTCTGCATTCTATCCTCTCGAACCTCGAAGGTTGTGTTGACTTGGTTTACCACCAGCAGGGAGTCACATTTAGCCTCGATGACCTCTGCTCCCAAGCTTTTAGCTAGTTCGAGACCTACAATCATGGCCTCGTACTCGACCTCGTTATTAGTCAACTTAGAAGTTTTGATAGATTGCCTAATTGTATTGCATGTGGGCAGCTTCAAAACGATGCCTAGCACGGACCCCTTTGAATTCGAAGCGCCGTCTGTGAAAAGGATCCACACCCCTGATGATGTAACCGATTTTAACAAAAGTTCCTTTTCAACCTCGGGTATGAGGGCTGGCATGAAGTCGACTGTGAAGGCTACTAAGATTTGAGACTTAATGGTCGTTCGGGGTTGATACTCGATATCATACCCACTGAGTTCGACGACCCATTTTGCCAGTCGGTCCGAACGTTCGGGCTTATGCAAAACATTACGAAACGAATAAGTGGTCACCATAAATATTGGGTGACACTGAAAATACGGATTTAGTTTCCTATAGGCGCTTATTAGAGCAAATGCAAATTTTTCTAAGTGTGGGTACCGAATTTCGGCCTCGCCTAAAGTTCGACTTACATAATAAACAGGAAATTGCGTACCTTGCTCTTCTCGAACTAGGACAACACTTACCGTGACTTCCGATATTGCTAAGTATAAGTTGAGTTGTTCGTCTGCCTTTGCAGTGTGAAGCAATGGTGGACTTGAGAGGTATAGTTTCAACTCTTCCAACGCATGTTGGCATTCCGGGGTCCAAGCAAAATTGTTGTTCTTTTTGAGCAGCAAAAAGAACACGTGGCTTCGATCTGAAGACCACGAAATGAATCAGCCTAAGGCGGCTATTCGCCCTGTCAATCGTTGTACGGCCTTAACGTTGTCCACAACTGTGATGTTTTTGATAGCCTTGATTTTATCGGGGTTGATTTTGATTCCCCGATTTGACACCATAAAGCCGAGGAACTTGCCCGAACCGACCATGAAAGCACATTTCTCGGGGTTGAGCTTCATGTTGTATTTTCTCAATATGTTGAAGGTTTCCTGCAAATGTACCAAATGGTCCTCTGCGCGCAGGGTCTTAACTAGTATATAGTCAATATATACCTCCATTGATTTACCTATTTGTTCTTCAACATTTTGTTCACTAGGCGTTAGTAGGTAGCACCAACATTTTAGTCCAAATGGCATTACGTTATAACAATATGTGCCATACTTAGTGATGAATGAAGTCTTTTCCTGATCCTTCGGGTTCATTTAAATTTGATTGTACCCGGAGTAGGCATCGAGAAAACTAAGGATCTCGTGGCCGGCCGTGGCATCGATCATGCGATCGATGTTAGGCAGAGGAAAAGAGTCTTTGGGACATGATTTGTTTAAATCTTTATAATCTACACATATCCTAAGTTTGTTCCCCTTTTTAGGGACTACAACTATGTTTTCTAACCATTCGGGATATTTTACTTCCCAAATGGATCCTATTTTGAGAAGTTAAGTTACCTCGTCCTTGATGAATACATGTTTTACCTCAGATTGGGGCCTTCTCTTGTGTTTTACCGGCCTGAACTTCGGGTCCACACTCAATCGATGCATTGTTATCTTCGGTGGGATCCATGTCATATGTAAGTGGGACCAAGCAAAACAATCCATATTATCAATAAGAAATTTAATGAGCTTTTTCTTCAGTTCGTGGATTAACCCCGTACCCAGGTATACCTTCCGTACGGGTAGGTACTCGATCAATATAACCTGTTCCAGCTCTTCGACTGTTGATTTGGTGGCATTAGAATCTTCGGGAATAATGAAGGATCGAGGGATCCAATAGTCGTCATCTTCCTCTTCCTTTCCCTGTTTTTCCGACTGGTCGAGGCTGGTGACTGTGGTTGCTATTTGTCCTCATGTTTTCCGTTGACCTCCAATCCCTTTGCTGTCGGGAGCGTTGATATCGGTATTACCTCATCGACTACGAACATTTCTTTCGCAGCATGTTGCTCTCCATATACTGTTTTCACCCCGTCTGGTGTTGGAATTTCATCATTTGGTGGAGAGTTGAAGGGACTGTCCTCATATTGTGAATCCGGGGCCTCTCGAATAGGGCGTTGTACCTCATGTCTCGATTACATGGAACTTGGTTTCTTGAATAGTGTTGACACCTAATTTTTCCTCAAATTATTCTCAAACTTATATACGCTTTAGAAATCACGCTTTGTAATAATGAGTATTTTTTCCTATTTTCCCATATTTTTATCAAATTATTTTCACGTTTATTTGATGTTTTATATTTAAATAATTGTTCTTAAATTATGTTATAAATAATTTTAAAATGCTTCCAGGTCGGTATGTCATTTTCAATCGTTTTTTATCCATTAGGATTCAATTATTTCATAAATTGGCCAATTGGGTATCATTTAATTTCAATTACAGTGATTTTGCAGTCATAGCCCAATTGTATACTTTATGCTATTTAAATTCAGAAATTATTGATTTTTATATATTTGATATTATTTAATTACCTTAATTTTATCTATTTAACCTCAATTTCATCTTTTATATAATTATTAGTTATTTTATTAATTTTTACTTATGGGTATTTAATTAATAGCCATTTTTATTTTCAATTATAACCCCCAATTAAACCCAGTTTACCCAAGACCCAAACCAAATCCGCCCAGCCCAGATCCTAATCCATACCCGGCCCAACCCCTAATTAAATCTGAGCCATTGATAAATTAGATCAACGACCCAGATTAAATTTTCCATAATTAACTATCACCTACCCCCTTCCCCCGTCTCATTTTTTAGACTCTTCATCTCTCTCTATCTCTCATTCTCTCTCTACCTCTCTGTTACTCTCTAGAAGCCTCCTTGGCTTCTCCCCTTCGATGGGGTTTGTTCACCTTCTCCGACCGGTTTTCTCACTGGAGTCTATGGCTCTTCACTATCTCCTGGTCATCTACCCGCCTCTCAACCATTCAGTGACATCCTAAGCTCTTCAGACGAGTCTGGAGCAGTTCACTCACCTCCCTTTGGGTCTCTTGCCATTTTTCGGCCAAACCCCGGCCGTTTGAGTAAGCTTGCAATCTCTCTCCGGCCTAAATCGATTGACGTTCATGAGGTTTTCCCTCTTTTATTGGTTCCACGAAACCCTAGCCTTATGTATTTCTGGGTTTCTTTTAAGATCCGTTTTACATTTTACAATATTATGGAGTTTCTCTATGGTTTTCTCTGGAAAATCTCGTTTTTAACAATCTCAAAAGCTAGGGTTTCTATACCATGTTCTCAAAACAGTATTCCCTTTTGATTTTAATCATCTATGCTATGTTTAAGTGATTGTCCCATGATTTCTTGTTTTTTGAACTGTTATTGCTGAAACCCTAGTGTTCTAGGTTGATCCTTATTGTTTGACTATGTGTACTCGTATGTTCTTTATGAATTTCGCTTGATTCATTGTTATGACCTCTTCCTGTTGATTTCTATGAGTAGATCTTCGTGTCAATCAGTGACTGCTATTTAAATGATTGAAAACTCTGACCTCTACCCTACTGGTTGTTTACTTGTTGATTTATATTGATCCTTTTGTGTAAGAATCCCCAGGCATGTGATGCTTTCCTTGAATAGGTGATTCTGTATGTCCTTTGTAATTCTGTACCCATTTCTTTG
>ML243351.1:0-59226 GCA_005239495.1 Nicotiana undulata
GCTGAGACCTGAGACTTTCCTCCGCACTGCATTAAAAGTTACGTCCGAAGGACTTCTATTTTTTTTAAAAGTATATTTGCAAAGTACTTGTCTTGCAAGAAAAAAATGATATTTGGAAAAGCAGTATTTGGGAAAGTATATTTTGACAAATGATATTAGGAAAAGCAGTATTTGGGAAAGTATTCTTGGACAAATGATATTTTGGAAAAGCAGTATTTGGGAGGGTATATATGAACACCACGTATTTTGTAGGAACTACGCTTTAAAGATTCATTTTTAAAAAGATACAAATATACATTCAGATAAATTATGTTTCAAAGAAGTTTCCTTATTTTTGAAATGATTATATTTTCAAAACCTTCAAATCCAAACTCACGATTTAAATGTTTCACTCGACGTTTTACCANTTCTATCTTACTGTTTATTTCAGCGAAAATATTTAGATAGACATTACGTTTAGGTCATTATCTTCATACTTATGCCTATTTCTTATTAGACCAGTAGGGTCTTGACTAGTCCTCGTCACTACTTCACCGAGGTTAGTCTTGATGCTTACTGGGCACCGTTGTGGTGTGCTCATACTACTCTTCTGTGCATTTTGTTTGCACAGATCCAGGTATTGATCATTAGTAGCTACATGGATCACCGTTGATGAGGAGACTCAAGGTAAACCTGCTGCTGCATTCGTAGGTTTCGGAGTCACCTTCCAGTTTATCTCCAACTGTACTTATTCAGTTCTAGACAGTTGTATTTAGATTTTGTAGAAAGAATTCGTAGAGCTTATGACTTGTACTTATCGGGTTTTGGGAAATTGTAGACTCTGTCAAGATTTCCATATCGAGACTGTTATGTTTTATTTCATTATTGTTGATGCTCAGTAATATGTTAGGCTTACCTAGTCCCTAATACTAGATGCCATCACGGTACCTAACGGAGGGTTATTTTGGGTCATGACAAGTTGGTATCAGAGCACTAGGTTCATAGATGCTACGATTCATAAGCGGGTTCAGTAGAGTCTTGCGGATCGGTACGGAGACGTCTGTACTTATCTTCGAGAGGCTACGGAACTATTAGGATGATTTCACTTCCTTCATTCCTATCGTGCGAGTTCATTGATCTTGAAGTTTAAAATTTATCATTCAATTCTCTCACCGATGGTGAGGACACGAACTGCGGTACCTGATGACATTACCTGAGGCAAGCATCACAAGGGTCAGAATTAGAGGCCGACGAGGAGCACGTGCCGCAGTTAAGATGCCTACCAGAACGAACGTTGAAGAGCCACCAGCAATTCTAGTAAGGGAAAAACCAAGTACTGGGGGTGCCTATTGTTACTCTAGGCTTCAGAGACCGGGGTTATAGCTATGAGTATAATTGGTATATCGACTCAAGCGGGACTGATCCTAGTGCACCAACTACTTCACAGATCTGAGAGGAGTTCGGACTCCCACCGTCTACCCTCCAGAGTAGCAAGGCCATGTGGGTCAGGTTCTAATTGTCATGGCAGCACAACATGTGGTTTCCGTTCAGCCCGTAGTTAGAGCAGCAGCATCAGAAGAAGAAAACCTTTGGAAAAATTTAGAGGTACAGGAAGTACCACCCTCCTATCTTTCAGTGAATTGGTGACAGGTGATTCCAGGGTTTTCTGGAGGAGTACCACTATATTCTTTGTACTTCGAGTATTATGGAGACGAGAATGATTGCTTTTGTCACGTCTCAGGTCCAGAGCAGTGGGTTTGTCAGTAGTGGTGGGCACATGAGTGGAGTAGCCCAACCAAGTCAGTTTCACTCGCATGGATTCAGGTTCCAGAGATGTTATTGAGGGAGTTGCACCCAGTCCCTCTGAGATGCATGGCGCACGGAGTTCGAGCAGTTGCGTCAGGGCGCTATGTCAGTATTAGAGTACGTCGTCGGATTCAGTGAGTTGGCCAGGTATATACCATGCTTGGTTGCTTTAGTTAGTAGGCACATAGGTCAGAGAGATCGACTGGTCCTTATTATGGAGGCAGAGTACGACACGGTAGAGATTTTGTGGGTCAACCAGCTCAGTTTGCATTACCAGCTTCGCATGGGAGTTCTCAGGTACTCCTGGGTCTCAGAGGACCCGTATTGTGTGGTTTCTATAGCCACGTCGGCAGAGAGATTGTTTTCTATGAGGAGATGAGCCACATGGTGAGAGATTGTTCCAGGGTTCAGGTAAGTGTGTTATAGTAGGGTATTCATGTGAGTAGAGGCGCGCCCAAAAGGGGGAGGCCCGACCCGTCGATGTGTTTCATATAATATGCTAGAGGCCGTGGTGCCAGGTATCATCACTCAAGTTTGTTCTGATGTGCTTCAGAGGGGCACCAATCGTATTCCATTATAGTTACGCCGGTCGTGACGAGTTCTCTTATTTGTTGTTTCATTTATGAGTGAGTTTCATGTTTTGCACTCTATTTTTGTGTTTGCTCCTGTTGGGGGATTCTATGAGTAGTAGTTGTGACTACCGTTGTTTTTGTTCATCTTTGCTAGTGGTGAAACTATAAGTGAGTCTTTATTATTCATTATGGTGAGCTTTATATGAATTTTCCTGAGTACTTTGTTTACTGGCTGTGATTTGATACTCCATTGAGATGTGAGTTCAGTTAGTATTACGACTTCTATCAGCTGAGATGAGTTAAGGGAGATATTTCTATTGGCATGATATATTTTCGGTATGAGATTTAGAGTTGAGGGTGAGATCCTCGTGATATTTGTGATTTGATATACTTAGGTCGGGCCGAGTACCGCGGTGGAAATTTTATCAGGATGGGATCCTTGTGATTTGTTCGTATGATTTCTTCTCCCTTGTTATATTGCTTTGGTAAGTCAATATTGATAAAGAGTTATGTATATGTGCTTGTTTGATAGTCTTTTATATGTCTCTCTTTTCATATTCATTCATTTTCGTTATGTGCTTCTCTAGTTTTAGTTTGCGGAATGTGTGCCGGGTGGTGCTAGCTATGGCTTGGTGATTTGGGTGCCTAATAATTAGGTGTTCGTGTTTATCGCTTCTTTATCAGTATTATGGGGTTTGGAGCAGAGTTCTTCCATATGTGGGACAATTGCCAATGTTGAGTTGATTTCGGGCAGTTATTGTGATCAAAAGTGCTATTTGAGCCTATTTGCGATGAGCTATATTGCGTGGTCGTGCCTTATGGGTATAGGTATGATTTAATGCGGCTGGTTAAGGCTAATGCCGGATATGGATTCAAGATCAGACCTTTTTGGAAATTAGTATAAGGTGAGAAATTGAGGTATAAGGCTTATCGGTAGTGATAAGCAGGTTAAATTACAGTTGTGATGGTGTCATCAGGCTTACATAGGTCGGGGTGATGTGGAGTCACCTGCGAGTTTATGTTGGGAGTGTGCAATCAGTGATCGGATGAGTATAGGTGGATCTTGGCACGTTCGAGGACGAACGTTGATTTTAAGAAGGGGAAAATGTAACGACCCGACTGGTCGTTTTGAGAGTTTAATCTCCGTTCAGTGGTACAAGGTCATAATAAGCTCCACATTATGTATATCGATCTGTGTGCGCGGTTAGAATCAGTTACCGGATAATCCGGAGTCGAATTATTGGGAGAATTTTCAATTTAGAAGCTAAAATGAAGAAAGTTGACCGAAGGTTTGACTTTTGAGTAAACGATCTCGGAATGAGTTTTGATTGGCGCTAATAGCTTCGTATGATGATTTTCGACTTAGGCGTGCGTCCGGAATTAGAATTGGAGGTCGGTAGAGCAAAATGAGGTGAATTGCCGAAAATTAGATTTCGGCGATTCCGGCCGATAGGTGAAAATTTGATATCAGGTTCGGAATGGAATTCTGGGAGTGGCTGAAGGTACGTTGTGCTATTTGGGACTTGTCTGCAAAATTTCACGTCGTTCCGGGTTGATTTGATAGGTTTCGACGCGAGTCTTGATATTTGAAGTTTTGGAAATTCTAAGTTTTGATTTTTGGTTTGATTCGTTGTTTTAGTGTTATGTGATGTGTTTTAAAACCTCGAGCGAGTCCGTTTTTGGTTACATGACTTGTGTGTGGGATTGGACGGGGTCCCGGGTGCCCTGGGCGTGTTTCGGATAGGCTACGGGTCATTTTTCCACTGCTGATACTGGTTTCTGGTTTCCTTCTATGCGATCGCATAGATGAAGCCGTGATCGCATAGAGTTATTTTGGGTCGCCCAGTTTTGTTCAATGTGATTGCATTGAAGCATCCGCGATCGCAGAAGTACATCTCCCTCTTCATCGCGATCGCACAAGTGAACCTGCGTTCGCATAGTTCCCAGTTCTCATTCTCCGCGTTCGCATTCGTGTTGCCGCGAACGCATAGCACAATTTGGCCAGCAATATTTTCCTTATCCGCGATCGCAGTGTCAGCTCCGCGATCGCATAGAAGCTTGTGTCCAGCCCTTCCCTTCCTCTTCGCGATCGCATCCGATTGTTTGCGATCGCGGTTCATTAAACACCTGGGCAGATTATAAAATTCCAAAAACGAGGGTTTAGCCATTTTTATCACATTTTGAGTTCTAGAACTCGATTTTGGGCGATTCTTTGAGGGCTTTTCACACAAATCAAATGGGTAAGTGTTCTTCCACCTTAGTTAATTATATTTCACGAATTAGTTCTTATATTTATCATTTAAATTGTGTTTTGGGTTGGGGAAATTGTGGGTTTTGAAAGAAAACTTCATAAACGAAATTTCATGATTTAAATGACCAAATGACATCGGATTTGGATAAATTTAGTATGGGTGAACTCATATCAGAATGGGTAATCGGAATTTGTTAAATTTGTTGGGTTCCGAGGTGCGGGCCCGGGGATCGACTTTTGGGTCGATTTTATAATTTTTCAAAGATTGAAACTTTATTGCTTGAAATAGTTCCTTATACAATTTATGTATGTTTTGAGGTGGTTTTGGTTGATTTTGAGCCGTTTGGAGGCCTTTCCACCCGAGAAGTCCATTTTCGAGTTTCAGTTGTCGTCTTTGAGGTAAGTATCTTGCCTAACGTTGTGTGGGGGAACTACCCCTTAGGATTTGAGTCTTCTATATTGATTGTAGCCCGAGTACGCGAGGTGATGAGTGCGTACTCGGACTTATTTGCTAATAGGTTGGCCTCTTAGGATTCCTAGGTTCCTATATTGCCTGCGTATAACGTGGTAACTGTTATGGTTGAGTTCCTGGTTGCTATTTTCATCCTCTCCTGTTTGAATTAGATTTTCTTGCTTTCCATTTCCCCTCTTGTTGATTATTTGATTTTGATTGACTTAACTGAATATCTTCCTTCTTTACCGTTATGCGATATTTTCTTCACAAGCTGCCTGATTAGTTAGAATTAGTATCATCCAGTCATATAAATCGTTAACAGGAATTGGAGCATTTATAGGTTGGGGTCAAGTATGCCCGTGAGTGGTACATGGTGATTACATGATTTGCCTTAATTATTACTTAGGTATAGTTGACCATCACCCATATTGGCGGTAATTCTTTGGTACCTCCTATTGTTGAAGTATTTGCTTAAGCTGAGATTATTCCGTGAAGCAAATTATTAGGCGAGATTGGTTATAACTGTTTTCCCTTTCCGGAATGATTGGTTCCCCATTTATTTACTTGAATAATATGAACCGTTGTTTGTTTGTTATGTTTTCCTCTCGTTACATTTTTTATTGATACTTGGTCTTTCCCCTTAAGTGATTTATGCTTATGAGTGAGTTTTGCCACTAGTGGATTTCAGTTCTCGTGTTGAACTTTTCGTCGCACCTTACATTGTGCCTTCCTGTTTTGCTGGGTGTTCATTGTGGCTTGTGCAATGTTTTGCTGTGATCTGGTTTCTTTCTTTCGGCGCCTTGCATTGCATTGCATATAGGGATTGCGGGTATATACTTGAGCCTTTCCCTCATACTGCATTGCATACAGGGATTGCGGGCATAGACCTGAGCCTTTCCCTCATACTGCATTGCATACATGGATTGCGGACATAGACCTGAGCCTTTCCCTCATACTGCATCACATACATAGGGACTGCGGGCAGAGACCTGAGTCTTTCCTTCATATTGCATTGCATATTTACATTGGGACTGCGGGCTGAGACTTAAGACTTTCCTCCGCACTGCATTAAAAGTTACGTTCGATGGACTTCTATTTTTTAAAAAGTATATTTGCAAAGTACTTGTCTTGGAAGAAAAAAATGATATTTGGAAAAGCAGTATTTGGGAAAGTATATTTTGACAAATGATATTAGGAAAAGCAGTATTTGGGAAAGTATTCTTGGACAAATGATATTTTGGAAAAGCAGTATTTGGGAGGGTATATATGAACACCACGTATTTTGTAGGAACTATGCTTTAAAGATTCATTTTTAAAAAGATATAAATATACATTAAGATAAATTATGTTTCAAAGAAGTTTCCTTATTTTTGAAATGATTATATTTTCAAAACCTTCAAATCCAAACTCACGATTTAAATGTTTCACTCGACGTTTTACCAGCTCTACTGAGTTTATTGGTTTAAGCCTGATATGAAGAAATTGATATAGTGATAGGTTGTTAATGCTTATTGGCTTATGACTTCGACTTTGGCTTGACATTTCTTATGTTCTCCTTGCGTATTTCTACTTTGTTGCCGTAGATCGTATTTGCTGAATTTTCCTCCGTATTATTCTATATTACTATTTATTTCAGCGAAAATCTTTAGATAGACATTACTCTTCGGTCATTATCTTCATACTTATGCCTGTTTCTTATTAGACCAGTAGGGTCTTGACTAGTCCTCGTCACTACTTCACCGAGGTTAGTCTTGATGCTTACTGGGCACCGCTGTGGTGTGCTCATACTACTCTTCTGTGCATTTTGTTTGCACAGATCCAGGTATTGACCATTAGTAGCTGCATGGATCACTGTTGATGAGGAGACTCAAGGTAAACCTGCTGCTGCATTCGTAGGTTTCGGAGTCACCTTCCAGTTTATCTCCAACTGTACTTATTCTATTCTAGACAGTTGTATTTAGATTTTGTAGAAAGAATTCATAGAGCTTATGACTTGTACTTACCGGGTTTTGGGAAATTGTAAACTCTGTCAAGATTTTCATATCGAGATTGTTATGTTTTATTTCATTATTGTTGATGCTCAGTAATATGTTAGGCTTACCTAGTCCCTAAGACTAGGTGCCATCACGGTACCCAACGGAGGGTTATTTTGGGTCGTGACAGGGCAAGTGTTATAATAGAGCATCAAGTTGTGGATGTGAATTATACCTATATGGAAGGGAGGTCATGAAAGGGATAGAAGATATGATGCGAGACTTTAAGGTAAGTAAGGTAAAGGTGAACAACGTACGAGATACCCAAATGTAAAAGGTTGTGAACAGTTCATACTTCGGATAGAAGGCTAGAAGCACGGGGATTCAGTATCCACAAATGATAGCAGCGTCGTCAGTAGCATATCTTCCAGCCTATGGTCTAGGTGTCAAAAATCCTGATTAAGAGAATAAAGAAGAGTTAGATACGATGTGATGTCTCTCTTGACGTTCCAAAAAAATGACATATGGAAATTTATGATGCAAGCAAGTTGAAAGGTTGCAAGTAATATAAATAGAGATGTGTAGGTCGCAAGCTATAACAAAATGGATAAGTACTCAGGATTAAGCCCATGAAAACAAGCAGAGCATATGGTTTCTCTAAGTTATACAAAGCTCATTGTACCCTAAATGAACTCAAAGGAGACTAAGACTAATAACATTATAGAAGAGATGGAATGTTGCCTTGTTAATAGAATGAGGGTATAATTATTGTAGACAAAGGATGACGTTCCTTCGATTGAGTAATGATCTGACAAAGAAAAGAAAGGATCTCATGAATTGGACAGAATTAAAAGACCCACACAAGGTGAATCACATTGGGATGCTATGAGATACGGTTATAAAAGTAGGTTATCGCCCCAGGTGGATCAATCTAATCGTTTCAAATGTTTACCAATAAAACGTGAATCCTAGCGGCAATATTACATAAACGGTTAAGTAATCAGGGGTGGATTATGGATCAAAACTGAGGTGAATAAACAATGGATGGATAAAAGTTATAAAGTATGAGAGGAGATTAGCTCGTCATTCTTAAGATGAACAGTAATGTGGAAGCATTAGAGGACGTAGATGGATACGTATGGGATAAGCAATGAAAGTAACATGGGATTTGGTAGCAGACCTCAGTAACGAGAAATCGAGGTAAGAGTTATGGTATAGTATGACCTACGTAGATGCAGTAAAGTCATACGAATGGATAACCAGGTCTATAAAATAAGATATAGCAATATTCGTAAGTTCGACAAAATATAAACGAAGAACTTCAGGATTGGCTAAAAGGTAGAGGAAAAAGGAGAGGAGAGTCGCATAGGCACACTTACAAGGTCAGTATCGTAGAAGCTGCATGATGGAAGGTAGCAACAGTTACGAGATTGGAAGGAATTCGATAACAAGTCATGGTGTCGGAAAGAGGCCTAAAGGGGGGAATGCCCTGGCCTTTGGACTTATTCACAGAACAGTTGCCTAGATGGAAAGAGGACTACTAAAGTATTCGTAAGAGCTATGAGATATGGGAATGATAAGCGCATCAGACAACATTCGAGGGTGAATGTTCCAAATGGGGGAATGATGTTACGCCCCACAATATTACAATGATGTTACGCTTTGCAGTACTACGTTACGATGATGTTATGTTTTGCAGTATTAAATTACGACAATGTTGCACCTGTAGCATTGTACGTTGAATTTGTCGTAAGGTAATTGACATCAGTCCAAGGAAAAGATTATTTGGAGATTATAAGGATTATGCTATTTCAAGCAAGTGACGATTAAATTCGTAAAGGTGAGAGGGGAAGCAAGTCAAAGGAAATGAATTTTCGCTCAAATGGTCAATTTGGGATAAAATACGGGTCGAGCGATAATACCCGATATTTATGAACTAGTACCATGCAAGGTACCATATGAACACGGTAGTATAATGTATAACGTATATTAAAATTGAGTCGTATTTTTAGGTAATTTGATATAATTCATAATTATGTGGGCAATTGATTAATGGGAGATTAACAAGTTAATCAAATGATTAGTGGGTAGTTAATCCAAATATTTGGATTAGTCTTGTATCTCTAAACGTGGCAGCCAAGATTTGATGGAAGTGTGACTCTTACAATTGAGTGATTACGTGGCAACTAGTTAGGATTATAATTCAAGAAAGGATTCATAACTTTAGCAAATAAAAGGATTCATTTACCTAACATTTGAGGATTAGAATAGATCTCTCCAAGAGACTACCTGAAGACCAAAATAATGCAAGAATATTTTGCAACAGATCGAATAGATCGAACAGAGAAGGTGTAAGCCTTTACACCTATGTACGGATCATTAAAAGATCGAACAGATTTGTAAATTTTAAGGTAGTACAGTGTATTTTAAGGGAGTACGGTGTAAACCTCCTCAAGAATATCACACGGATTTTTCCTACTCCAGGTATGTTAAGGTTATCCCTTCTTTCTTTTGGCATGATCCACGCAATACGAACGAAACGTGCAAATGCACAAATTCCATAAATGACTCTATTGATAGAAGTATTAGAGATATCTATGTTCTTAAATTTCCATGTGTCATAATATTTTATCATCTGTTCATGGGTCTCAGAAAATATGAAAGTTGAAAAGAGTTTACTTTATGATATTACTCAAAGGCAAAATGGTCTTATAAAGCTCCGAAAGATTTTATTAACGTACTTTTCATGCATTGCATTCATGTGCATTGACCCATGACCAGATGGTGTTATATACGCGTATATATGTATGTATATATATATGTATATGGGATATGGGAAAGGTTACGGCGTTATATATGCACCACCACCTGATCAGCTGGTATATGATGATGATGTTGCCCACAGTGGCTGAAATATGATTCAAACGGCGTTATATACGCACCACCACTTGATCAGCTGGTATACGATGATGATTTTTCCCACAGTGGCCGATATGATATGATGGGATGCCGTCAGAGGCTGATGATGTTATGAAACATGTACCTATGCACGACATGACATTCATACGCATATGCATGATGCTAAAAGAATTTATGATTTACAAAGTTATTCATGCTTACAGGTTGAGTCATGTACTCTATATTTCTTCCACGTCTCTTATGTACTTATTTATGTGCCTTACATACTCGGTACATTATTCGTACTGACGTCCCTTTTGCCTGGGAACGCTGCGTTTCATGCCCGCAGGTCCTGATAGACAGGTCGAGAGCCCTCCAAGTAGGCTATCAGCTTAACGGAAGATGTTGGTGCACTCCATTTGCTTCGGAGTTTCTTGTTTGGTTAGTATGATTTAGACGTGTATTGTTTGGTATGAAGGGACTCTATCCCAACCTTTACGACATTTATGTACTCTTAGAGGCTTGTAGACATATGTCGTGTACGTAAAAGATTGTACGGCCTTATCAGCCTATGTTTTGAGTTTATAAAGGATTATGATGGCCTATTAGGCTCGTATGTCACGTGTATATGATGATGTAATAATAAAGATACGTTACGTTGGTGCTCGGTTGAGTAAGGTACATGGTACCCGTCGCGGCCCATCGGTTTGGGTCGTGACATCTAGTCTAGCTGGAAGTGCATAAAAACGGGCCTTACCTCCACCTGATTGACCTCCCCCTCTAGGGCGGCCTCTAGCTGCCTGACCGCCACCCCTAGCTGCTTGGGTAGGTGGTGAAGTAACTGGAGCTGAAGTCGAGGGCGGACTCCTTTGCTTAGATGGAACCCCAAGAAAACAAGGACACTGCCTCCTCATATGCCCAAACTCTCCACACTCGTAACAACTCCCTGGTGCGGGGGACGGGGACTGAAGGGAACCCCTAGCACCGGGATAATTGATAGAAGAACCTGGTATGGAAGAACCCTGTACTGATGGTGCACGGGATGAACTCTAGGCTATAAGGGCACTTAATGATGAGTGGCCCATATGAGAACTACGGGAACCATGCCCAGATGGTGCACCACTATAAACTGGGAGAGCTGGCTGAGCAGGACTAAATGGACGCCCTCTGCTTTGCTGAAACTAACCTCTCGAAGGAACACCACCAAAACTATCAGATCCTCGAGGCCTCTTGTCCTCCCTCTCATCTCTCTCCTGGCGGCAAACTCACTCAATCTCCCAGGCAATATCAACAACCTGCTCAAAAGTAGCACCTGACAACCTCTCTCTGGTCATAAGAATCCGAAGCTGATATGTGAGACCATCCACGAACCTCCTGATCATCTCCCTATTTGTGGGAACCAACCAAACAGCATGACGATCTAGCTATGAAAATCCCATCTCATACTGCGTCATGGTCATATCATCCTGACGCAACTGCTCGAACTGCCTGCGCAGCTCCTCCCTACGGGACTGTGGCATATACTTCTCCAAAAAGAGAGCGGAGAACTACTGCTAGGTACGGGGAGTTGCACCAACAAGCCTACGCCTCTCATAATCCTCCCACCAAGTAAAGGCAGCTCCTAAAAACTGGAAAGTAGAGAATGAGACCCCACTAGTCTCCATAATACCCGATGTACGAAGAATCCTCTAACACTTGTCCAAGAAACCCTGGGCATCCTCGCCCTCTACACCACTGAAAGTCGGAGGCTGAAGTCTACCAAATATCTCCAATCTACGTTGCTCGTCATCAGGCATGAATGGAACCACATAGTCCTGAGCAGGTGCAACCGGTTGGGCTGGAAGTGCCCCCGGTGTCTAAAGTACCTGAACAACCTGCTGGAGGGTACGAGCGGCAGGAGTCTGAGTACCTCCCCCGGCCTGAGAAGTAGCTGTTGTAGAAGAAACAATGACCTCCTGAGCAAGACTAGTGCACACAGTCAGGATCTGAGCAAAGGTCTCATGAAGACCCGGAATAACAATAGGCATAGCCGGTGCCTAGGCTGGTCCCACTGGAACATCTGTGGCTGGGACCTGGTTTGGAATAACGGATGGGTCTATGGGTACTGCCTCGGCTGTTGCACGAGCTGTACCTCTACACAAACTTAGTCGAACCTTCGGAACACCCAAAACGACACCTACCAAATTAACTCTGAATTCAAGCCTAAGGATTTTTAAACTTCCGAAATTTGCCAACGATGTCAAAACCAACCAAACCACGTTCGAATGACCTGAAATTTTGCACACACGTCAAAAATGACTCTACAAACGTACTCCAACTCCCGGAATTCCATTCCGACCCCGATGTCTAATTTTCCATTGCCGACCGAAAATCGCTAAATTTCCAATTTTGCCAATTCAAGCCTAATTCTACCACGGACCTCCGAGTTACATTCCGAACACACTCCTAAGTCCAAAATCACCTAACAAAGCTATCTGATCCATAAAACCCCATGTCCGAGATCGTTTACCCATAAGTCAACTTCTAGTTGACTTTTCCAATTAAATATCCAAATTAAGAGACGAAGTGTCTCATTCCCTTCCAAAATAACTTTGAACCCGATCCAACCAACCTGACGCAACATAATAAAGCTGAACAACATAAAATGACGCAGAAATGGGGGAAATAGGGCTAAACTCTCTTGGAACGACTGGCCGGGTAATTATAGGCACGTATCAAGTCAAGGCCGGTTAATCGGCCAGTCATGGGAATTTCTTACTGTAATTAGAATTGTACCATAAATAGAACTCTTGTATTATATAAAGGGGGTTCTAATAATTTTGTAATGATCAAATTCACGCATAACAAAGGAATATATAACATTTTCTCTCTTAAGCATTCTTACTCTGTTGTTCAGTTTATACTTTTCAATTATATACTTAGTTGGTTCGAGGGAGACCTAGCTCGATGGCCAAAGTTGCGCATTATATTGGTTTGCTTTATTTTCTAATATCAATTTTCATATTTTTCAATTTGTGCCAAGTGAACACATATCCTTAAAACCACTTATAAATTTTATTGTTATCCGATTTTAAGAGTAAACAGTTTGGCGTGCACCGTGGGGCTAAGGATAATAATGATTGACTGGTACTAATTTTCGTAACACACACTGATTTACACTTGTTCTTGTAAGCGGTTTGTATTCCAGGATCATCATGTCGAACTCTCAAGCATCACCCACACACATCAACAATGGCCTCGGTTTCCATGGCAAAAACGACAACATAGCCGCCCCAGGGAACGAAGCGGCTCCAATTGACCTCGAGGGAGTACCAGTTATAGACCACATCATTGTCTATTGCCATTAATGCAAATTTGGTCGCCCACCCCGAAAATAGCACCTGTAGAGATGTTCGATCAATCGGTCAGAACGCAAAGGGCGGCGAAGAAGGCGGGACCATCCTTCGAGTGATATTCGAGATATTGAAGGCTCAACAAGCTGCAATAGAACAGCTCAAAAACCAGAACCTTGCACCAAGAAGGATTGAGCCTGAACTATTGCAGGAAGTTGTTTATAGGGAAGATTCGGTGCCAAGAAGGCCAAACAGAAATGAATCAGGCACCGATACCGCTATCATAAAGATGCTCGAGGAGATAACAAAGTAGGTTGAATCAGGAGAGAAGAAAATGGAATCCAACGACAAGAAGGTAGACACATACAATTCCAGAGTTGATCAAATTACGGGGGCACCATCGATTTTGAAGGGTTTGTATTAAAAAAGGTTCATGTAAAAGCCTTTCCCCCCGAGCGCAGCTACTAAACCCATTCCAACGAAATTTCACAAGCCAGAAATCCCCAAATATAATGTAACTACTGACCCCAATGATCATGTTACTTCTTACACATGCGCAATTAAAGGGAACGATCTAGAGGATGATGAGATCGAGTCTGTATTGATGAAGAAATTCGGGGAGACCCTATCAAAGGGAGCAATGATATGGTACTATAATCTGCCACCCAACTCCCTTGATTCTTTTGCAATGCTCGCAGATTCCTTCGTTAAAGCACACGTCGGAGCCATAAAGGTCGAGACCAGAAAGTCAGACCTCTTCAAAGTGAAACAAAAAGATAACTTGATGCTCAGAGAATTTGTGTCTCGGTTCCGGATGGAGAGCATGGAGCTATCGCTAAATGCCGGTGATTGGACCGTTCAGGCCTTCACCCAAGGATTAAAGGTACGAAGCTCGGTGGCCTCACAATAATTGAAACAGAACTTAATTAAATACCAAGCTGTCATTTGGGCCGAAGTACATAATCGGTATCAGTCAAAGATTAGGGTCAAAGACGACCAATTAGGAACTCCTTCCGTCGATAGAGTTAAAAGGGATATTGATTGGGAGCCGCGGTCGAATAGAGATCGTTACTAGCCATAAAGTAGAGATCAAAGAAATAGCAGGCCTAGACGCACCCCCGTCCAAGGTGATAGAAGAAATGATCGAGGTCAGAGCTCTCCAGGGCTCATGAGCGATACTGGTTTCGATAGGAATGTTGAGCCCAACTAAGCACCTCAACTATCAGAATACAACTTCAACGTTGATGCGTCAGCCATCGTATCGGGAATTGGTCGTATCAAAGACACTAGGTGGCCTCGACCTCTGCAGACTGACCCGACCTAGAGAAACCCTAATAAAATATGCAAGTACCATGGCACCCATGGCCATAGAACAAAAGATTGCAAACAACTGAGGGAGGAGGTAGCTCAGCTGTTCAACGAGGGGCATCTTCGAGAATTCTTAAGCGATCGGGCTAAAAACCACTTCAGAAACAAGGATTCAAACAGATAGAATGAACAAGAGGAGCCAAAACATGTGATCCACATGATTGTTGGAGGGGTCGATATTCCATAAAGACCCATATTCAAGCGCACCAATGCGTCGATCATGAGGGAAAAGAGAACTCGAGATTATGTACCGGAAGGGACCTTGTCTTTCAATGACAAGGATGATGAGGGGATCTCACAACCCCACAACAATGCACTGGCAATATCTGTTCTTATGAATAAAACTCAAGTTAAACGTGTTTTGATTGATCCAGGTAGCTCGGCCAACAATATCTGATCGAGAGTCATAAAATAGCTCGGCCTATAGGATCAAGTTGTGACCGCAACCTAAGTACTTAACGGCTTCAACATGGCATCTGAGACCACCAAAGGCGAAATAACTTTGTGGGTTAATGTAGTTAGGGCCATCCGGAAATGAAGTTCCATATGATCGAGGGTGACATGAGGTATAACTCCATGTTCGAAGACCATGGATCCATAACATGAGGGAAGTACCCTCGACCCTTTACCAGGTTTTGAAGTTTCTGATGTTAGAGGGATCGAGATCAACCCTAATAAAACCAAATCTATCGAGGACATCACGGTAGTAGATAGTGTAAAGGTCGTACAACAACTAATGGGGCGCATAGCCGCCTTGGGTCAATTTATTTCGAGATCATCAGACAAAAGCTACAGATACTTCTCGTTAATAATGAAAAAGAATAACTTCGCGTGGACTCCAAAATGCCAACAAGCCTTGGAGTAACTAAAGCGGTACTTATCGATCCCACCGCTGCTTCACACTCCAAAAGCAGACGAGCAACTTTACTTGTATATGGCAGTCTCGGAGATAGCTAAGTGGAGTCTTGGTCCGAGAAGAACAAGGTACACAATTCTTTGTCTATTATGTTACTCAAACCTTAGGTGAGGCCGAAACCAGATATCCATGCTTAGAAAAATTAGCGCTTGCTTTAATAAGTGCCTCTAGGAAACTAAAACCATATTTTCAGTGCCATCCAATATGTTTTGTACAACTTATCCACTTTGAAATATTTTGCATAAGCCCAAACTTTCGGGCCGGTTGGCCAAATAGACCGTAGAAATCAGCAGGTACGATATTGAATATCGACCCCAAACGGCCATCAAGTCTCAAATCTTGGTAGACTTCGTGGCTGACTTCACGTCGGCCCTCGTACCCGAAGTCGAAAGAGAACTGTTAGTAAAATCGGGTACATTTTTAGGAATCTGGACCCTCTTCATAGACGGTGCTTCAAACGTAAAAGGGTTCGGACTCGGCATCGTGCTAAAACCACCCACAAGAAACGTAGTTACGCAATCTATCAGAACTACAAAATTGGCTAATAATGAGGCCGAATATGAGGCCAAGATTGCAGGGCTCGAACTAGCCAAAAGCTTGGGGCGTAGGTGATCGAAGCTAAATATGAATCTCTCTTCGTCGTGAACCAGGTCAACGGGACTTTCGAAGTTTGAGAAGACCGAATGCAGAGGTACTTGGATAAGCTACAAATGACTCTGCATCGATTCCAAGAATGGACCTTGCAATATCTTCCTCGAGATCAGAACAATGAGGCCGATGCTCTCGCAAACTTGGGGTCATCGGTCGAAGACGACGAACTCAATTCAGGGGTTGTCGTACAACTCATAAGATTGGTGATCAAGGAAGGTCACGCCGAGATAAACTCCACGAGTTTGACTTGGGATTGGAGAAACGAATATGTATATTACATAAAGAGCAGAAAATTCCTAACCCTCTTAAAATAAATAAAAAGATTTAGTGAAATTTAAAAGGGTTTTTCAATTTTGAAAGTGACAAAAGATTGTGTTCAAACGTATTAACTCAGAGTCGCTACCAAACATTTGGTTTCGGTGTGTCAGGTCACAATTTTTTTCAAAAAGTATTTTGTTCTTTTAAATACGGTTGACTCTTAAACCAGTTTGCACTAGAAATTCAAGGTAAGGGAGTTCACTTGACTCGGGGAGAAGGTGTTAGGCATTCCCCCAGTCCCGTAACTAGTACGGTTACGTACATGATCAGGTTGGCTTTTAAGATATTCAAATTGAGTTAAAAACACACAAACACGAAATAACACGAGAGGCTCGAGGTCGTCCCCACCTAATAAAAGGAAAATAAGAAACAAGAAAACTAAAAATTCAATACTATCCTACGTTACTTGCTTCGCGATGCTCGTCGTGGCCTCCCATTACAGAATACTACAGGGTATACCCCGGATAAAATATATACAAAGTCCGTGGGGCATTCCCCTGATGAATTAACTAACTAAAGGGGGAGACCTCTCACCTCGAAACTAAAAGAAAACAAATAGAAAATCCTTAAATTGCCTACCCAAGTGTGGTCGGCCTAAATATGTTACTAGCGAATAACTGGATAGAACGAAAACATAAAGAGAACAAAGTAAAAAAAAAAAGATTCTAAATCATCCTCAAAATTATTTTGACTTATTATTTTTATGTATTTGACCAAGCTCATCTCCTAAGGAATGCAAATGATTTAATAGCTAATGAGCTCGGTCATACCCTATTCCCACGACCCGGCAATCAAACAAATATCCACCAGACAAGAGAAAATAAAATTCTGGATCACACCAAAAAAAAAGGGTATAAAGCAGCAAATAAATATATGGTTGATCAAAATATGATGAGAGCCACCTAAAATCCCGTTAAACCCATTTATGTACATCCCTTCTCAATACGTGACCTTTCCAGCTATCAGAAACACATATGCTTACATGCTCAAAATCATGAATTGCAAACTATGAAATTCAGAAAAGAACATGCTCACATATAAAAGCACTTTGTACCAACCTTAATTAATATGGGGAATTGAGAAAATGATTAGTCTTTATAACAGGCCATTGGGATAACAAGACACAAAGCTATTCTTGAACAGATGCAAACTCTCTGTCCATCGAGAAAACAAACCAAAATTTAAATCAAGTTCACCTACGTTCCAATTTAGTGAGTCAATTTTCTTGGCCACGTTAACATTACCCTAAGGATACCAAGAAATCTTTTTACAATGATTATCCATCAACCAAATTTCCCTTTGTCTTTTCTAGGTAAAGGGGGACTCAATTCAACTAGCAGAAACAGAAGAAGAAATTCAATCTTTCATTTGATGTTAAGAAATATGTAAGCACGTGGATGTTTGGAAGACAGTAATTGTTATATTCTTGGCAAAATTCATTATTACCAGCTTATCTCAACCAGAGAGATGGCTTATAAATCCAGCGTGGACTCATTTATTGTAGAAATAACAAAATTTTAAGAAAGAGTTGAACTATAACTAGCACCAATGACCAAACATGTGTGTCACAACAAGGAAGAAACAAGTCTTGCTATGGGGTACGAACTGAACTAATTTAAAATACAACCCGACTAATACTTAGCAATGTGTTGTAACCATTCTAAATGCCGAGTCGAGTTAACTAGACCGACAACAATCATTGAAACATCAAAGAATAGATCAAATGGGTATCAAGTATATGGTTTCTTGAAATTGTCTTTCACTTAGAGACAAAGAGCTGATAATAATCTATGTAAGACACGGAAGAGGACATCAAAGGACAATTTCAGAATTCATCTTTTCTCTTGAGTTCCGATTCAACCAAACGAGCAGAAACAGAAAGAAGGAAGAAAAAAACGGCAGCAATCACAAGATGGATTCATACTCTTGTTAACAATCACAACAAATTTAGGCCTCATACGTTAATCTCAGAAATCAGTACTTAATCCTAAACAAACAAAAATCAAACAACCTCTAACCCGATTAAACCCCTGGCTCTCATCATATTTGGATCGAACCTTTAAACATAAGTGAAGAAAAGAGAAGAAGATGAACCTGAGAATCAAACATTTCTATAATCCCTTTGATGTTCGAATGTGATACAAGAAGTAGAAAACATGGTAACGAGCTTGAAAAGGAGACCGGCTACTGAAATATGAAACTCGACAGGAACCACGAGTTGTTCTCGAACGACGGCTTCGATTCCACGGCAAACCTCAATCATACTCCATCTTCTATCTCTCCAATCTCTCTCTATTTTTGCATATTGTTCGTATGTGTGTGGGGGATCAAATTTCGGCGAGATGGCCAGAGGTAGACGGCTGGATGAGGGTGGTGTACTGATGGGTGGTGGCGGTGGATTAGGTTGGAGGGTGAAGATGATGAAGGGTGGTAAAGGAAGTTAAGAGGGGGTGGGAAGGTTGGCCGGCGGCGGCCTTAGTGAGAGAGAGATGAGAGTTCGTCCAGTGTGTATTAGGGTGTGTTTAGGCGGCGGCTCGGAGGGGATTTCCTTAGGGATTCTAGGTTGAAGAAGATGAGTTGAGGGGGGGGGGGGGGGGTGTTTNGCCTTATTGAGAGAGAGATGAGAGTTCGTCCAGTGTGTATTAGGGTGTGTTTGGGCGGCGGCTAGGAGGGTTTTCTTTAGGGATTCTAGGTTGAAGAATATGAGTTGAGGGGGGGGCTGTTATGGTTAGGGATTGTTTTGGGTTCTCACTTGGGCCTCTTGCAAGAGTCAATTTGGGCTCAAAAATTCTACAAAATTGATTTAAAATTCACTTCAAAAATACTTATAAAAAATATATAAAACAACCCTTAATTGATTTTAATAAATTATTATATTTAAAATAAAACTAAAAAATAAAAGTTGAAACTATTTTTGGTATTTTCAAAAATTAGATTTAAATAAAATAGTTTCAAATTAATATATCCTTCTAAAAATACCTAATACGTGAATTAAATATATAAATATGGAACTATTTTTGTAATTTTCAATTTTTGTGCTTAAAACAAAGTAAAAGAGATATTAGACCTAAACAAAATATTTAAACGCTAAAGTGTGTAAAATCTTGGGGAGGGTCAAAAATTACATGTCTACAGCTGCCCCTCTTTGACTGGAAACACGAAAGTTTTTAGACAAAGAACGACTAGACAGGTTTTTTGACCCGACCCTTATTTAGAGAGACCAAACACTAAAAGAAAGGAGAATGTGACCGATCCCTGGTATCTGAGCTGCCTACATATCTTTGGCTATAAAGGAATCAGTTCACGTGTAGTTCAAAAGTAGGAAGAATGACGGAGGAGGATACCGAGATGGAGTGTCGAGTGAATTGTTGTCGAGGTTCCGGTCCGCAGTTCGTGCCGTTACATCAATGATAAAAGGAAAAATTACAGCAAAATAAACAAAAATACAAGATCCTATCTACTTCTTGTCTCGAATCTTCCTTGAATTTCTACTTGATCCTTCATTACGAAACTGAAAATTCACCCTATTCTTCAGGTGGGCATCCTGCTGACTTGAATTTGAAGAAAACTGGAAGTTGACCCTATTCTTTAGGCGGGCACCCTGCTTCCTACACTTGAAACAAACTTGAACTTGGAGTAGACTTGAGCTCGCAAACCTTGTCCTTCAGGCGGCTCGTGCTACTTCTGATTTGACTTAAAGACTGGAGGTTGACCTTATTCTTCAGGCAGGTTCCTACTGCTTCTGACTTAAACTTGAAACTGAAACTTGACCCTGTTCTTCAGGAGGGATTCTCCTGATGCTGCTTTAACTTGAATTTGAAAACTGAATGCTGACCCTGTCCTTCAGGCGGGCTCCTGATGCCTCTCTGTCTTGAACTTGTAAATTGAAAGTTGACCCTGTTCTTCAGGCGGGATTCTCCTGATGCCTCTCTAACTTGAAATTGTAAACATGTTCTTCAGGCGGGGTCCTGATGCCTCTTGAACTTGAAAATTGAAAGTTGACCATGTTCTTCAGTCGGGCTCTCCTGATGCTTCTTGAACGTGGAAATTGAAAGTTGACCTTGTTCTTCAGGCGGTCTCCTGATGCTTCTCTAACTTGAAATTGAAAGTTGACCATGTTCTTCAGGTGGGTGCTTGATGCCTCTCTGACTTGAGATTGTAAACTGAAAGGTGATCATGTTCTTCAGGCGGGATTCTCCTGATGCCTCTTGAACTCGAAATTGAAAACTGAACACTGACCATGTTCTTCAGGAGGGCTCCCAATGCCTCTCTGACTTGAACTTGTAAACTGAAAGTTGACCCTGTTCTTCAGGAGGGATTCTCCTGATGCCTCTTGAACTCGAAATTGAAAACTGAACACTGACCATGTTCTTCAGGAGGGATTCTCCTGATGCCTCTTGAACTCGAAATTGAAAACTGAACACTGACCATGTTCTTCAGGAGGGCTCCCAATGCCTCTCTGACTTGAACTTATAAACTGAAAGTTGACCCTGTTCTTCAGGTGGGTGCCTGCAATCACAACAAAATAGACAAAACAACGAACATTTTCTGCCCCAATTTGTACCAGGAACATTTGTGAGTGTTAGTTAAATCCCATTTTCCAGTTGGGTCCTGAAAACTTAAATCAAATCTCATAATCCAGGAGGGTCCTGAAAATTTGAAATTAAAATCCCATTATCCAGGAGGGTCCTGAGAACTTAAAAACTAAATCCCATTATCCAGGAGGGTCCTGAGAACTGAAAATGAACTTACCTGAGCTATGCTCTCTTCCTGGAAGATCCTTGAAGAAAGAACAAAATTCCTTGACCCTAAACCATACTTCCCTTATGGAGGATCCCTACAGATTGAACAAATTTTCTTGCCCCTGTCTCAAACAAATGAAATCTTGTTAGTTTGAAAACTTGGTGGTTAGCTCGTGGCACTATTGCTGAAGGTGTCCTCTTCTGCCACTATCATGCTTCGTTCTGATTAAAATATAAACTGAGTTTGACTAAACTCAAATCTGACCCTATTCTCCAGGCGAGGCCCCTGAACTCAAGAAAACTAGAGATTAAAACTTAAGGAAATTAACAATTGACCCTATTATCTAGGCGGGACCCCTAAACTTAAGGAAAACTAAAGATTAGCAACTTAAGGAAACTAAAACTGACCCTATTTTCCAGGCGGGACTCCTGAACTTAAAATAAACTTAAGCTAACATCTTAAGAAAAAAGTAAAAGATGACCCTATTTTCCAAGCGGGACCCCTGAACTTAAGAAAAACTAGAACTAACATCTTAAGAAAATTTAAAAACTGACCCTATTTTCCAGGCGGGAACCCTGAACTTAAGGAAAACTATAGATTAGTGACTTAAGGAAACTACAATTGGCCCTATTTTCTAGGTGGGACCCCTGAACTTAAGGAAAACTAAAGATTCTTCCCAACTAGTGTGATGTCTAAGAGGTATGGTTCTTCTCAACTAGAGAAAATTCTTTAGAGGTGATGATATTCTCAACTAGGGATGCCTAGGAGGTAAAAAAAAATTCTCAAACAGCCTTTGTGCTGACAAAATTGGGCATGACACCTGAAAGTTTCAAACTTCAAAGCTTTGATTTGGACACAATCTTCGTCCCTGTTTCAAACAAAGAAAAGTTGTGAGCTTAAAATATGGTGGTTGGTTTGTGGCCTTGACCTTGAGGGCTATTGCTACTTCACTTGCCATGATAACTTTAATTTCCACTTGGAAGACCTTGCTTGTTATTGGTTAACCACTTTCTCTGCCAGCCCTTATCAATGAAAACACCATGATCCGTTCAAGCCCAATACCTAATACCCGATGTATTGCTCGTGAATTGACATTACCGAACCTTTGCATTTCACATGAATCCCAAAGAATGTCGATTGTTATCAAATCAATGCGCATATTGTTCTTTCCTGACTTATGTCGCTTTGATGTGCTAGCTAGATTCCGCTTTGTGCAATTGGAAAGCTGGTAGCAAATTTTGAAGTCATTTCTCACTTGTTCTGACCAAACTGACTCAGAAAGAGGACTTGGACAAAACAAGAGGAACAGAGTGAGGGACAGTGGGAAGACATGATATCTAACAAGAAAACTACAAAGTAGAAACTTATCAGATGTGGATACCAACTCTAATGACCATGACATGCATTTTTGGATTAATGGCCTAATCTGTCAAGAAAGTCTAATATTCAAATCTTGTTATACCTCTAAGCTGTGAAACTGGGCTTCAACGCTCTGATTATCCTGTCCGATTCACGATCCTTTTTCGACTTGTAGTGCCCAAAGGATTTTCACCATCAAGCCTCTCTCATTTTGCTCTTTCTCTCAACTCACCGCCGCCTTATGGTGCCCGTGAGGGTTTTCACCAATAAGACCCTCTCATTTTTGTTCTTTTCTTCTTATTTCCTTTGATTCTGCAAATGGCAAGGAATTAACCATGGTAAAAGTATCATATGTCACTGGCATGTTTAGCTCGCCATTCTCAAAGATTATCTGGGAGGTCTTTTTTTTTTGGACTGTAATGTGGCTTTTGGACAGGGTTAGAAAGAAATGATATCATAAAGGCTCAAAATAACTATGACAACGGGGTTAATTTATTTATAACTTTTGGAATCCATTCTAAAACTTTGCCCCAATATTTAAAACAAGAGTATTTGATTGATTTTTTTTAATGAAATTTCTAAGAAGAATTGCCCCACTCAGATTTTGTGGGATTATGAAATATTTTATTTGGTACGACCGAACCATAAGGCTGCCTACGTATCTTTTGGTGACAAGAATCAGATCGAACGTAGTTCAAACGACTACTCTTTGTTACTGCTATTTTTCATTTTTTTTCTCTTTTTTTTTTTTTTTTTTTTTTTTTTTTTTTTTTTTTTTTTTTTTAAATTTTTTTTNTTCATTTTTTTTTTTTTTTTTTTTTTTTTTTTTTGTTTTGTTGTTTTTTTTTCTTTTTGAAACTTTCTTCTGGAATGAAGTTTCTAAAACAAACATTATGGGGCATGACTCTTTTTTGTTTTACTCTAACTCGATTCCAAAAGAGGAGAGGTCAAGAAAATTAGCATAGGCTCAAAAGGGGTACCGAATGGTATAAAGTGTTTGGGTAGCTGAAAGGGGGCCTCCCAATCTCTGAAAATGCCAAGTACAACACATGCAACTTGAGGATAAAGGAAGATCATGCACATCATTTCTTTTGCAGCTTTGGCATTGATATCACTGATATGCCTTTCACTTTTCTTTAGTGCCTTGTCAAGTACAGAACTCTCGTTGTGTGATCTCTTCTTCACAATGGATGTGCTTTGTTAATTTGGAGCAAACTCTCTTGGCTTTATCTGGTAACTCGAGATACACTTGAGCTCAAAGTTACTTGCTTCAAATTATCTGGGACACACTCTCTTGTAACAATTTCCTATCGTCCTCTTAACTCCCAACTATCTGCCCCAGTTTTGCACAATTCAGGCTTTAAATGATCTCAAGATGTCCAAATTTTTACTTATTTCCCTCAAACGCAAAACTTGTTTTGTTGCTTCATTATTAGACTAACTTTTAAGACCAGTCTGACAGTTATGCGTGCATGTCATGTCACTAGAGTCAGCATGAAAAGACTTATAAAAAGAAAAAGAGAACTAAATAAAACGGACAAGAAATAACTGAAAACAGGAGATTATATTAAACTGATAGTGAAAAAGTGTGAACAAAAAAAACAAGCAAGAAAAACTTAGGTTACAACCCTGGAACAAACCTAGATAACACTAACGGATTACTACGACTAAATAAACAAGGCAAAATAAAAGGATAGAAGGGTTTGAGTCACAAGACAATATCCGGATTACAACCTTGAAATAACCCGGACAATAGAAATGACAACAAAATAAACCACCAAGACTCCCCTGGCTAGCCAAGAAAGAAGCATCTTTCCAATCACCAAGCCCGACATCTTAGCCACTGAGTTCCACATCGATATTACCAGAACCTTCACAAGTCTCTATCACATTGACCTCAGCAGATTGCTTTTGGGTCCTCTTTGCCGACTCGTTCTTAAGATCAACTTCTGGAATCAAGACTGATAGTGCTGAAAATTTCGCGGCAAGTGGCCCTCCAAGGGATTCAGAAGAGTTCTCGTGTTACACAAATCATGCCCCCCATATGCGTCTCATTATGAACAGGCAATGGAATTTGGCTAGTATCCGCTGCATCTGGATTTTGCACGATAATATCACCTGCATCAATAAGCTTCTGGACTGCTCTTTTCAGATGCCAACACTTTTTCTATACTGTGACCTGGGGCATAGAACAATATGCGCACCTTTGAGATAAATCAAAATTCTTTGGCAGGGGATTCGACATTTTTATCTAAATCAGACTCAACATGTCCAATTGTCTCAGCCTTTGGAACAGACTAGCATATGATTCTCCAATAGGAGTGAAAGACTTTTCTCTTTGCTACTGCCTTTTCAGTTTGTATTCTGACCTCGGTTGGAAGCTCTTGCGGGCGGGTGGTTGACATGCTTGAGGAGGCTGGTAAGACATTTGTGGAGGTGGTGCAGGCCATTGCAGATCCTGTGGATGTGGAGCATATGGCGGTGCATTATGGATAGAGTAGTGGGAATGTGAGGTATGACTTTGGGGATTTTGTGGGGAGAAGTAGCATTGGGGAGGATTATCTGGATTACGTGGATATTCATGAGGTCGGTATTGAGGTTGAAAGCGTTGAGCACGAATGCCCACTGGATCCTGTCTTTGGCGGGGCTCAACAACATCTTTTCTATTTCTCTTTCTTCCCTCCAAATGCACTAAGATGTTTTGGATGTCTTATGTAGTATCTTTCAATGCAGAATAGCTCATGATTTTGCCTGACTTGATTCCTTCTTCTACCATCTCCCCCATTTTTACCACATCATTGAAAGGTTTACCCAAAGCACGGATCAAATGACTGAAGTATGTGGGTTCCTGAGCTTGTAGGAAAAGCTTTACCATTTCTTCTTCATCAACCGGAGGACTGACTCGGGCAGCTTGCTCCCTCCATCTGAGTCCATATTCCCTAAATCTATCACTAGGCTTCTTTTCCATCTTAGAAAGGGTGGAGTGGTCTGGGATAATGTCGATATTGTACTGAAAGTGTCGAACAAAATCTTGAGCCATGTCATCCCATGCATACCACTTACTAACATCTTGATGCATATGCCATTCTAAGGTTGCCTCGCTCAAGCTCTCACTGAAATACGCCATCAGCAACTCATCTTTCCCGCCAAAATTTCTCATTTCACTATAATAACCCCTCAGATGGGCTACTGGATCTCCACGCCCGTTATACAAGTTAAACTTTGGCATTTTAAACCCCGCGGGCAGTTGAACATCAGGGAACATACACAAGTCATTATAAGACACGTTAATCTGATTTCCCTTCCCTTGCATGTTCTTTGAGGCTTGCTCTATACCTTTCAGCTTTCTGGACACCTCATATCGCGCTTCATTCCTTGTAAACTTTTCAATCTCAACATGAGGCTCATTCTGGGAGGTATGATTATATGAGTCTGGGACCTGGTGAGCCGGCTTTGAGGTAGTGTTGGGCATCAAGAGGGTTGAATTGGTGTTCACTGTTGGACCTGAAGAGAGGTTGTTGAGAAGTTGTGATCGCGGAGGTAGTGGATATGGCATGGGGGTCATTTTTGGGAAAAGTAGTTGGAGGACGAACGTTGGAGCTAGTAGGGAGGTTGGGAAAGCTGGGATAAGCAGAAAAATATGGAGAGTATGGTGGATGATCTGACACTATGTCTTGAGCTTGGGTAAGGGTAGAATCTAGGAAGCTAGGCGGTGGCGGGGGTGGTGCCATCCAAGCCTGATACATCTCTGCCATGTGTTGTCTTAACATCCTTAACTCTTCAACCAACCCAGTGTCCCGTTCAACCGATTGCTTTCGGGTTCCAGTATCAACCAACTCAGCTCTGTTGTCGTCTGCCATTTCCTTTCGACTTTATGTTGTAGGAAAGAGTTACCAATTTAACAACCACAAACTAACCACCCTTCTGAAATTATGAAGATAACAAAGAAAAACAAAATGAAGTCATCACGTAGTTAGGGCATTTATCAGATAAAAACATCACGTTGTGTGTAATGCACCTAGCAACAATTAATGTTTCTAGAATGACTTCAAGGGTCACAAGGTCATTTGGCATCATCCCAATTTTGTTCATTTCAATCTTCTCTTCTTTTTTTCTAGCACTCCTTGGCTTGCTCATTTTCCTTCCTCTCTTTCTTTTACTTATCACTAGTTTTTTTCTTCTCACTCATCGCGCCCTACAAATCCATTCTTTATTTTTTCTTTTCTTTTTTCATTTTTTTTTTAATTTTTAAGAAAATGATTTGATCGAATCCTATGTAGGTTGCCTGCGTATCATGTTCCACATGAATCAGACCAATCGTAGTTCTGGAAAAAAATAATGGCCAAAATAAACTAAAAATAAAAATCTTTTTGAATTTTCCATTTATAATTTATTTTTGGTTTTTCAAATACAAAACAGGAAGTACTGTAACAAAAGACTCGACAATCTTAACTAGACTGACAGACTTGATACTACTGTACAAGATTAAAAATTAAAAGACAATATAATATAGACTCAAAAATAAAAAGTTTCCTCAAGAAGCTCGTGCATGCAACAGTCTTGACTAGAATGGTCTTGTGGTATCTGTCATGTTCAAACTCTAGCAAATGGATCCATACCTGAATGGGAAAAATAAGATCGAATAGTGTTAGTGACTCAAGACACGTATGAAACCATAATACTTCCAATTGGGCCATGCCAGCCATGGTTGAGTTGTTTTTGCAAAGATGGCTTACGTGGCCAAGGGAGGCTATTAGCGCAAACTCAACAAATATGATCTCAAGAGCAGGAAATTACCTCACTAAGGCTTATGTGGATTCAGACTCCCAATAATCATGGCTCAAAATTAATTTGCAGAAATGATCCATTTTGCAAAAACGGTCGATATGGCTAAAGTGGCTAAAGATGCAAACTCAAAAAAGACGGGCCTCAAGGTAGTGGAATACTTCGTTGCGTACTGAGGATTCTGAGACATGCAACAATGAACTACTTTTGCGAAAATGGCCCCATTTGCAAGAATGGCAGATGTGGCCAAAAGTGGTTAGTCATGCAAATTCAACATGAAGAGACCTTAGAATTGAGAAGACACCTTGTTGTAGACTCAAGGCTCTAAGACATAAGTTAACAAGCTACTTCGAGAAAACAACCAAATTTTGCAAAAATAACCTATGAGGCCAAATGTGGCTAAACATGTAAGATTTGGCTACGACCCCGCGAAGCCAAGAACCTAAGACTCACTAAAAAGACCGGACCCTAAGTGGGCTGCCTACGTATCTCGCCCCGAAAGACGAGAATCAGGTTTGCGTAGTTCGGGAGGATTGGACATGGGAGAAAGCTTTAAAAAATGCAACTAATTTGGAAAAACTATATTTTTCGTCTTTTTTGAAAAATGATGAAACATGTAAAATCTTTTTGGATTTTCTTTTTCTCTCTTTTTTTTTTTGGTTTTTTGGAAAATGATGGAAAGTGCAAAATCTTTTTTGAATTTTCTTTTACTCTTATTTTTAGATTTTTTTGAAAATGATGGGAAAGTGTAAAATCTTTTTGGATTTTTCATTTTCATTTTTCATTTTTCATTTTTTTTTTGTCTTTTCTTGAAAATGTTGTGAAAGAAAAATAAAACTGGGCCCCACTTGCTTCATTTTCACCCTTCTTTCCCAAACATCAGTCTGCCAAATGACCTTTCTACCCTCAAAGATGTAACATGTAGCTCATAGGGATGATTGAATGTCCTTATGGGTCACGGGCCCATTTTTGACAAAATTTGGATAGGCCTTCTACAAAGGGACACGGTGCCTGGGACCGATCCCTTCTAGGTGTAAATGACATGATGCAAATAAGCATGACCTAAAGGCTGACCTAAGTTTGAGCGTTTACTAGACAAGGCAATTCGGGGCGGCACGTGGTCGATGGCGGCTGCTCTAGTTGTCTGCCCACTCCACGATCCCATGCCACCTCCCTAAAGACACGGGTGACTCAAAGAAAAGGCCGTGTATGCTCAAACATACTCCGGAATACTTGTTGCACAAAAAAGACTCAGGACTATGCAAATGATGACAGTTTATAAAGCAGTAACACATAAAGGAAAACCTGTAAACAAATAAGCAGCTAACAAATAATAAAACGACATAATCAAAATAAAAATAAAACAAAACAAACAAAACACATAAAAACCCCAACCGAATATCTTAAAAATCCAACAAGATCAAGTACTAGCTCGAACCTACAGGTCCCCAGCAGAGTCGCCAGAGATGTCACACCTCTTTTTTTACAAACTCACCTAACCCTCTTAAAATAAATAAAAAGATTTAGTGAAATTTGAAAGGGTTTTTGAATTTTGAAAGTGACAAAATATTGTGTTGAAAAGTATTAACTCAGAGTCGCCACCTGACATTTGGTTTCACTGTGTCAGGTCACCGTTTTTTTCAAAAATTATTTTTTTCTTTTAAACACGTTTGACTCTTAAACTAGTTTGCACCAGAAATTTAAGGTAAGGGGGTTCATTTGACTCGGAGAGAAGGTGTTAGGCATTCCCCGAGTTCCGTAACTAGTATAATTGCGTACATGATCAGGTTGGATTTTAAGATATTCAAATTGAGGTAAAAACACACAAACACAAAATAACACACAAGAGGCTCGAGGTCGTCCCCACCTAATAAAAGGAAAATAAGAAACAAGAAAACTAAAAATTCAAAACTATCCTACGTTACTTGCTTCGCGATGCTCGTCGTGGCCTCCCATTACAGAATACTACGAGGCATACCTCGGATAAAATATATACAAAGTCCGTGGGGCATTCCCCTGATAAATTAACTAACTAAAGAGGGAGACCTCTCACCTCGAAACTAAAAGCAAACAAATAGAAAATCCTAAAATTGTCTACCCAAGTGTGGTCGGCCTAAACATGTTACTAGCGAATAACTGGACAGAACGAAAACATAAAGAGAACAAAGTAAAAAAAAGATTCTAAATCATCCTTAAAATTATTTTGACTTATTATTTTTATGTATTTGACCAATCTCATCTCCTAAGGCATGCCAATGATTTAATAGCTAATGAGCTCGGTCATACCCTATTTCCACGACCCGGCAATCAAACAAATATCCACCAGACAAGAGAAAATAACATTCCGGATCACACAAAAAAAAAAAGGTATAAAGCAGCAAATAAATATATGGTTGATCAAAATATTATGAGAGCCACCTAAAATCCCGTAAAACCCATTTATGTACATCCCTTCTCAATACGTGACCTTTCCAGCTATTAGAAAACACACATGCTTACATGCTCAAAATCATGAATTGCAAACTATGAACTTCAGAAAAGAAAATGCTCACATAGAAAAGCACTCTGTACCAACCTTAATTAACATGGGGAATTGAGAAATGATTAGTCTTTATAACAGGCCATTGGGATAACAAGACACAAAGCTATTCTTGAACAGATGCAAACTCTCTGTCCATCGAGAAAACAAACCAAAATTTAAATCAAGTTCACCTACGTTCCAATTTAGTGAGTCAATTTTCTTGGCCACATTAACTTAACCCTAAGGACACCAAGCATTCTTTTGACAATGATTATCCAGCAACAAAATTTCCCTTTTTCTTTTCTAGGTAAAGGGGGACTCAATTCAACTAGCAGAAACAGAAGAAGAAATTCAATCTTTTATTTGATGTTAAGAAATATGTAAGCACGTGGATGTTTGGAAGACAGTAATTGTTATATTCTTGGAAAAATTCATCATTACCAGCGTATCTCAACCAGAGAGATGGCTTAAAAATCCGGTGTGGACTCATTTATTGTATAAATAACAAAATTTTAAGAAAGAGTTGAACTATAACTAGCACCAATGACCAAACATGTGTGTCACAACTAGGAATAAACAAGTCTTGCTATGGGGTACGAACTGAACTAATTTAAAATACAACCCGACTAATACTTAGCAAAGTGTTGTAACCATTCTAAATGTTGAGTCGAGTTAAGTGGATCGACAACAATCATTGAAACATCAAAAAATAGATCAAATGGGTATAAGGTATATGGTTGCTTGAAATTGTCTTTCACTTAGAGACAAAGAGTTGGTAATAATATATGCAAGACACGAAACAGGACATCAAAGGACAATTTGAGAATTCATCTTTTCTCTTGAGTTCCGATTCAACCAAACGAGCAGAAACAATCAGAAAGAAGGAAGAAAAAAAATGGCAGCAATCACAAGATGGCTTCATACTCTTGTTAACAATCACAACAAATTTAGGCCTCATACGTTAATCTCATAAATCAGTACTTAATCCTAAACAAACAAAAATCAAACAACCTCTAACACGATTAAACCCCTGGCTCTCATCATATTTGGATCGAACCTTTAAACATAAGTGAAGAAAAGAGCAGAAGATGAACCTGAGAATCAAAAATTTCTATAATCCCCTTGATGTTCGAATATGATACAAGCAGTAGAAAACTTGGCAGCGATCTTTAAAAGGAGACCGACTACTGAAATTCAAAACTCGACAGGAACCGCGAGTTGTCCTCGAACGACGGCTTCGATTCCACGGCAAACCTTAATCATACTCCATCTCTTATCTCTCCAATCTCTCCCTGTTTTTGCGTATTGTTCGTGTGTGGGGGGGATCAAATTCTGGTGAGATGGACAGATGTCGACGGCTGGATGAGGGTGGTGTACTGATGGTGGTGGCGGCGGATTAGGTTAGAGGGTGAAGATGATGAAGGGTGGTAAAGGAAGTTGAGAGGGAGTGGGAAGGTTGGCCGGCGGCGGCCTTATTGAGAGAGAGATGAGAGTTCGTCCAGTGTGTATTAGGGTGTGTTTGGGCGGCGGCTAGGAGGGTTTTCTTTAGGGATTCTAGGTTGAAGAATATGAGTTGAGGGGGGGGCTGTTATGGTTAGGGATTTTTTTGGTTTCTCACTTGGGCCTCTTGCAAGAGTCAATTTGGGCTCAAAAATTCTACAAAATTGATTTAAAATTCACTTCAAATATACTTATAAAAATATATATATATAACAACCCTTAATTGATTTTAATAAATTATTATATTTAAAATAAAACTAAAAATAAAAGTTGAAACTATTTTTGGTATTTTCAAAGATTATATTAAAATAAAATAGGTTCAAAGTAATATATCCTTCTAAAAATACCTAATACGTGAATTAAACAGATAAATATGGAACTATTTTTGTAATTTTCAATTTTTGTTCTTAAAACAAAGTAAAAGAGATATTAGACCTAAACAAAATATTTAAACGCTAAAGTGTGTAAAATCTTGGGGAGGGTCAAAAATTACATGTCTACACTATGCACAAAGGCAGTGCGATTCACATTGTCCGAAGATGGAACATTGTTTAGGAGGATGTTCGATGGTCCGTTAGCAATATGTTTGGGGCCGAGAGATACAAAATACGTCCTGCGGGAAGTTCACGAGGGCACTTTTTGAAATCATTCAGGTGTCGAGTCATTGATTCACAAAGTAATCAGAGTAGGGTACTATTGGACCGATATGGATAAAGATGCAAAGGAGTTCGTTCAAAAATGCGACTAATGCCAAAGGAATGCGCCAATGATTCATCAACCCGGGGAACTACTCCACTCGGTCCTATCCCCATGACCGTTCATGAAATGGGGAATGGACATCGTTGGCCCTCTTCTATCGACCCCAAGTAAAGCTTAGTTTATCTTATTTATGACTGATTATTTTTCTAAGTAGGTTGAAGCACAGGCTTTCGAGAAAGTCAGAGAAAAGGAAGTCATAGACTTTATTTGGGACCACATCATACGTCGATTGGGGATGCCCTCCGAGATTATATAAGATATGGAAAACAATTCATCGGCAACAAAGTGACTAAATTTCTCGAGGATCACAAGATCAAAAGGATCCTATCGACACCTTATCATCCCAGCGAGAACGGACAAGCCGAATCGACTAACAAAACCAGTCGAATCGACAAAAAAAAACCATCATCCAGAATCTTAAGAAGAGATTAACCAACGCCAAAGGGAAGTGGAGAGCGATACTAACCGAGGTTCTATGGGCATACCGTACAACGTCGAAGTCTAGTACATGAGCAACACCGTTCTCGTTAGTCTATGGCGCCCAAGCTCTAATCCCGGTCGAGGTCAAAGAACCTAGCGTCAAGTCTCGATATGTAACACAAGAGTCAAATAATAAGGCCATGGATATGAGCCTAGAGTTGTTGGATGAAAGATGTGAAGTCACCCTCGTCCGGTTGGCCACCCAAGAATAGCGGATCGAAAGGTACTACAATCGAAAAGCCAATCTTCGACATTTTAACATCGGGGACTTGGTGCTAACAAAAGTCACCTCAACACCCGAAATCAGAATGAAGGAAAACTGGGTCCGTACTGGGAAGGACCATACCAGATTCTCGAAGTCAGTGGAAGAGGATCCTACAAGCTCAGCACGATGAACGGCGAACAACTACCGAACAATAGGACATATCGCACCTAAAACGATACTACTGCTAAGGTATGGCCCCTCTTCCATTTTCGTTTATATTTTAAAATAACTCTTGCAGGTGTTCCACTAGAAATAGCTATGGAATCTTCGACACAAAGTCTTTAGGTCTGAAAGCACGTGTTGCACTCTTTTTCCCTTAGACTTGTTTTGTCCCAAATGGATTTTTCGGCGAGGTTTTTAATGAGGAAAACATTGATCGTGCTAACTTAGAAAAAGTCAACAGTATCCGAGGCTTCTTTGCAATCAACCTCAAATACTGGTGGGGAATTGCCCTCGAATGTCAATTGTGTTGCGAGGAAATTACTTCATAGCAGTGGGGTCCCGATAGGTAAAATTTGTAAGAGCCAAACGGTCAAATGAACCGTTCCCGCATAGGTTGCTCAAGCCCTAGCACAGAACATGTACGCATGGATAATCATTTATAAAGAATAGTATTTTTCCTTGCCAATATCTCATGCCTTAGAAAACATTTCCTACTATACAATTCCATACTTTTGATTTATTATGGAAACAGGTGTAAGGGCCGATCATAATCAGAGTTCATATATTCACCCCTAGACTCGAGGACTATCGTCCGAAAAGTAAATTCGAACAAGATCGAATTATCGAAAACATCGAGGTCATAAGACCTTTTAGGCACCCCTCAAATTGTAAAGGCCACGGCCACCCCACTGGGGGACTATTACTTCGGGCAAGCTCAAAGTAAAACGGGAAAATAAACCCAACGGGCAGATCTCATACAAAGAGTTACGGCTGAATTAACATAGTTCAAAGACGTCCGAATTCCGTAATAAAATAGGCCTTCGAATTCTTTCATAACCGGTTAAAAAGGCTAACCCTGGCAAATTCGTAAAAGGCTTTGATAATATCAAGCCTCGAAAACTCTAAATAAATAAGAAATTGTTCGAACTCTTGATCGATTCCTTATTATTTCATTCTAAGGTTGTACACGTTTTGTAAACACAAGTGATAAAAAACATTTCAAGCCTAAAAGGGGAAAAACCTTACTTGTATAAGCAATCTTTTTACAAAGGCCAGATCGGCCAAATAAAAAAAATACAAAGTCTAAGGACTGTTTTTACTTTGAGTTCAAGACACCATCTTCACTCAACTAAAAAACCTAAGGGCTACACTATTTCGAGTTCGAGCAGACCATCACTCGATCATAAAGCCTAAGGGCTATACTAATGCAGTTTCAAGCAAATTGTCTCAACCTCGGACCTTAGAATGTAACTTTATAATTTTATAAGGCAGAAGGGAAGAACGTTTTTATATATATATGTCAAAAATCACTTACAAGGGCAGCATGGCCCGATCAAAATTCTTTACAAGGCCCAGAAAAAAAGCACAAAAGAGAAGGACAAAAAATAATAAGTCCTATGAAGCTTGGTCTTCATGAATGGAAGCGGAATCCCCGTCTTCGAGATCTCCTTCTTCAAACTCATCAGAGTCATCTTTGGGGAAGGCCGGCTTCCGAGCCCGGTGTTCTTATGCTCGAACATTGTCAATTTCGGCCGCCATATTGAAATCTTGGGCTTGAGCATCTTCGATGACCTCGCTCAGAGCTTACCACTTCGCATGATCGATCATGCTTCTAGCTTTGGTCTGGATGGCCACAACATTGATTTTGAACCGGGCCACCTTTTTGTCGGCCTTGACCACTTCAAATTTAGCCTCCTCAAGTTTGCTGGCGGCTGAATCCAGCTGAGACTGGAGCTCTTTGATCTTCTCAGTTTTCACCGATTTATTCTCTTTCTCAGCTTGAAGCTGGGTCTCATCCGATTTAATATGAGCCTCAACGGTATCTTTCATCGCAGCCAAGACGTCCATGCTACTATTAAAAATATCGGCCTCGGCCCGAACATCATCCACTTGCTTGCTGAGCTAGTCGATTTGCTCGAACCTCTGTCGCATCTGCAGAATGGGGTCATTAGTTATTATCTCTAACTCAGCATCACTATCATGGAGCATTCGGAATACCTGTTTGCCATGTCAGTATGTTCGTCTCGAGCTTGATCGGGTCCAATCCTACACTACTATTGAGTAGCGAGGGTGGTTGATGCAGTTTTAACCCAACTAGGTCGGGATCAAATCCACAGGGAGTTAATTTGTTTGGAATTAGGTTTATATCTAAGTCTAGATGCGGGTTTTGCTCTTAATTACACTTCCGCACATTTGGGTTTGATTTCTACTACTAACTTTACTCTATTGTATGCAATAATTGAAACTAAGTACAATATTTTTGTTGTTGTTTTTCAAGTGTTTAAAGAGACTAGGGTAGTGACTTCTACCTAGGTGGATATCTAACGGGTAGCAAGAATCTAGGGCAAGATTGATTAGTTTGGGATCGTAATATAACTATCACACACGGGTACTCACTCTATACCTCTCGTTAGTTTGAGTGATTTTTCCCAAATTGGCTTTCTCAAGTCCAAATGGGTATTCATGCAATTCAAGTGATATTAGCTCAAATCGGGTATTACTATTTCTAGGTTTAACCATCTAATTTAGGCTATCAATTTCTTGAGTTCACCCCAATTCCTTGTTAGCCTAGTTTTCCTAGACTTAGTCCCTCTTTCTCAAGTAGAGACTAAGTCATAAAAGCATGAATCAGTGTTTGCAATCACTAATTATACAGTTCTAGCAAGAACTAGGCTAAACATCACTAACCCATACACATCCAAGCCCTAAAATTAAACACCCATTAAATACCCACACTAGGGTTGGTCACAACCCTAGCTCTGGGTCTAGCTACTCATAGAAATAACAGAAATTGAAGATGAAAAGAAGATAAAATGCATAATATATGATTAAGAGATGAAAATCTAATACTGAAAGATGAATCTAGTACAAAATTGCCCAAAACGAAAAACCTAGATGTCTCACGTGCTCCAGTAATACATAACATAACCTAAAAATGACAAAAAGTTCTATTTATACTAAGCTAAAAAAAATTGACAAAAATGCCTTTGCGGAGGTTGTGCGGCCGCATAATTCTAAGCGCGGCCGCACTCTTGCTTTTGTGACCGCGTAATTCTGATCGTGACCCGTGTTTTTCAATTCTGGATCTAGGTTTTCGCGGACCGCATAATTTCAATCGTGGCCGCAAAAAGGACTTCCGCGGCCGCATAATTCTGACGCGGACCGCACTTCTCGTTTTTGCTTAAATTGTAAGCTCTCTGAACCTCAGTCATCGCGGTCCGCATAATTCCAATCGTGGCCGCACAGGTACTTTCGCGGCCGCACCTCTCTGGTGCGGTCCGCGCTCGTCAATTAGCCCAAAAATCATCTTCTCTGAACCTCTCTATCGCGGACTGCGTAGTTCTGATCGCTGCTGCGTCGTGGCTTTCGCGGCCGCACAATATTTGTGTGGTCCGCGTTTCAGATCTCTTGGTCCAGTCTTGGTTTTTTTCAAGTTTTGACTCCTTTATGAGTTGATTATGACTCATTTGGCTCGTTTTGAACAATTCCTACCAGCAAACATATTTCATTAGTTTCCAGGAATACTTTCAAGCATTTTTGGCCTAAAACACAAGTAAAAGAGAGCAATTAATAAGTTAAAATCCCTACTTATCAACTCCCCCAAACTTAAGCTTTTGCTTGTCCTCAAGTAAATAAGGTAATTTCCACCTCCACAAGAAAAAAGCATATTTCAGCTGGCCTAAGGTGACTCCATCAAGCATCAATTGGGACTAACAATTACCCTCAACACAAATGCATTATCAACAACATCATGTTATGACCTTTTGAGTACCATAGTTCTAATGTGACACTAGAGCATCAAGAGTTTACTCAATTCATCAAGGAAGCTCGCGCTATCACGTAGGTCATTGTGGATCCCATACTCCTCATCCTCTACTCTCCATGAGAAAATATCACTTTATAATGTAACACTCAAAACAAGGATTGTGAAAAAGTGCGCTCATCACTCTCAAAAGAATGCCACAAGTCCGGATCTAAGTATCATAAGCTTTCCCTTTATGTAAATCACCACTAATGTAAGCTCACTCCACTTGAAATCATATAGATCTTTTTCGGGGATGTAATGAAGGCTTTTGGATCAAGGTAGGACTTATCGAATTATGATGGTTTTATCTTTCCTTAAGCACTCCATTTTCACATTTCGGCTCATACTTTCTTGACTCTTTGAGTCATTTTCTTCTTCCTTAGGAGAACTAGAGAGACATATTGTCACTCCTTCTTACTCATGACACTCATTTTTTCTCCTTTTCTCGTCATTCCATACCTTTCATCATTGCGTTCTTTGAATCCCTTCAACCTTCACTTTCTTTTTGACATATTTCTTTTTCGCTTTTCTTCCTTTTCTTTGACTTTCCTTTTCTTCAATTATTTTTCTTCTTTGTACCTTTTATCACTTTCAAATTCCTCGTCTCTTCCCCAAACTTATGTTTTTGCCAATTGTTTATCATGAGTGCAAAGGAAAGATCGGGTTCCTAGAGAGGATCATTATAAAATGGATAAAGGCTTGTAATGCGGCTATTGAATGAAAAAGGCTTAGGCTGAAAGGGGTTGACTAGGGATATCACATTGGTAGGCTATGGATATTTCAAGTTTCAAATTGGACCAAGGAGATCCTACAATCATTTCTCAAGTCGAGATACACTTAGAATTTCGCCTAGAGAAACATTCATGGAAAGTTCTAGACTTATTACACAGAACTTGGACTTGCAATTCAATACCTCACCTCTCAAGCTGCTGGATTGTTAAAGAGAACAGAGTCGAGGTCCCACAACAACCCTACTAGCTAAGATTTAAAATCACAAATGGCTCAAGGAAACCACTCGATGATTGTTTTAGTCAACTCAAGAGTTTAAAGGTCACAACTAGAGCTAATCTTTGCCAATCAACTTGTCTCTAACCATGAGGTCGGAGGTAAATATGTTAGTACCAAGTGAAGTCTACTTGAGACACTTTTATTCATTACTACTATATACACCAAAACAAAAATAAAACGGACTCAATCCCTTAAGAAGGTTGTCACGCCATCCATCGTTGGGAAGAGCCACCCGGTTCACACAACATCCACCTTTGGAAAAAACCTTGGCATTAAGAAAACCAAAGGATTATTGTTCACACAAAATGTAAAAAGAAGCTAAAAACTTGAAAAGAAGCTACTAAAGGAAATAAGAAGCTATGCTACTAAGAAAAAAAAAACGAAAGAAGTTATGAAGTAAACTACGGAAAGTAAACTGAATATGTACAGAATGGAGTAAAATGAATATGTATATAATGGAAATGAATATATACATCGAATGGTAAAATTATGTACATACCAAAAGTGAAAATAAAGATAAATAAAAATAGTATAATGGTATTACATACCAAATGTCATCAAATCAAAATGGACCACCCCCCAACCCTCCCCCCCCCCACCCCAATAAAAATAGCATTGTCCTCAATGCTACTAGCAAAATAAGAACAGGGAAAAAGGGTAGAGAGTAAAAAGAACTCCATATGTGGTCTCTGTCTGCATTGGGTCATATGAGTAGGGTCCACAGACTGCATAGGCTCATCAGCACCCTCCGTGTCATCTAATTGGATCTCCAAATCCACTGACTGTGGTATTACGGGGTTGCTGAGCATCTGAATCATCTCCTCAGCAGTATGTGCAGTGACAGTCGGCTCCTCAAACTAGCCAGATGCTGCCTCTGGTACCTCATGCTCTGTTGCATGTGCTGCTGGGGCTGTTTTCTCCATGAACAGGTCCAGTAGGATATCTCCAGCAGAGGCAATCTTCTCTATCTCCTTGCTCAGCTTCTCCACTGAATCCTTGGATGCCCGAGTGTTCCGCATCTTTTACACATGCTTGCCCAAATCCTTGATAACCTTACCATGTGTATCAAGAGTCTCCCGAATCTTCTTCTGGTCGTCCAGAATCTTCTTCTGGTTGTCCAGAATCATCTTCAATGAGTCCTCACTGATGGAGGTAATTGAAGTTGTGGTGGGGCTAAAGACTGTGTTGCCACTACATTAGATATGGCAGTCAGCTTTGTGGTAGCTGCCTCCATCCAGTTGTTGAGGCTGGATAATAATTGTGAAACACGCAGTGCAGTCTAAGGGTAGGTGGAAGATAAAGGTACTAACAATGGCACTGATATAGATGGTGCGGAGGATGGAGGAGGCATGGCTGTTGCTCCGGTAGAAGTACCCGCTAATGTGGGAGGCTCGGCAACTGATCTGGTGGACACTACCCTTGGCTCTTCAGACTGGCCACTGGAGGTAGTGGCTTTACCCTTGGCTTTAGGGTTGTTCTTTCCTTGGAGGTGATACCAGGAGAAAGGCTTTTTAGCCTTCGTCTTCACATCAAAGTGCCTCTTCTCTACCCCTTAGTCTTCGAGAAATTGATCGGGTCCAAGTCTACACTACTATTGAGTAGTGAGGGTGGTTGATGCAGTTTTAACCCAACTAGGTCTGGATCAAATCCACAGGGAGTTAATTTTTTTGGAATTAGGTTTATATCTAAGTCTAGATGCGGGTTTTGCTCTTAATTACACTTCCACACATTTGGGTTTGATTTTTACTACTAACTTTACTCTATTGTATGCAATAATTGAAACTAAGTACAATATTTTTGTTGTTGTTTTTCAAGTGTTTAAAGAGACTAGGGTAGTGACTTCTACCTAGGTGGATATCTAACGGGTAGCAAGAATCTAGGGCAAGCTTGATTAGTTTGGGATCGTAATATAACTATCACACTCGGGTACTCACTCTATATCTCTCAGTAGTTTGAGTGATTTTAACCAATTTGGCTTTCTCAAGTCCAAATGGGTATTTATACTAAGCTTAAATTTTCTGACAAAAATACCTATGTGGAGGTTGTGCGGCCGCATAATTCTAAGCGCGTCCGCACTCTTGCTTTCACGGACGCATAATTCTGATTGCGGTCCGCGTTCTTCAGATTTGGATCTGGGTTGAGCTGAGTTTCGCGGACCGCATAATTTCAATTGAGGCCGCATATAGGACTTTCGCGGCCGCATAATTCTGACCCGGACCGCACTTCTCGTTTTTGCTTAAATTGTAAGATCCCTGAACCTCAATTCCAATTGCAACCACACAGGTACTTTCGCAACCACACCTTTCAGGTAGGGTTGTTCATTTGGATTGGATATCTGAAATCCCAACCGATCCATTCAATTTTAGATTTCGCATTTCGGATTGGACCTGATTTCAGATTGTGTTTATAAAAATTTCGGATTTCGGATCGGATTCAGATTGGTATATTTTAATCCGATCTGAAATCCATAATTAATAGGCAATGTATAAATACTACACTTTAATTTTGAATAGTCAATACTTCTTTTACATCTTCCTCCAAGTTATTACCTTTACAATTGCTAGAGTTAGCTATATTGGCACCATAGTACTCTCATAATTGTATAAACATGAATTTTTCTTAATGCATTATCTCTTTTACAAAGAAACTATACATATTAGTTTGCAACTTTGAGGCATTTATGATCCGAAATCCGATCCTATCCAAACTTTAAAATCTGAATCCGAAATGTGCTAAATCCGATCTGATCCGTGCACATCCCTACTTTCAGGTGCGGTCCGCGCTCGTCAGTTAGCCCAAAAATCACCTTCTCTGAATCTCTCTATCGCGGACCGCGTAGTTCTGATCGCGGCCGCGTCGTGGCTTTCGCATATTTGTGCGCTCCGCGTTTCAGATCTCTTGGCCCGGTCTTGGTTTTTGTTCAAGTTTTGACTCCTTTATGAGTTGATTATGACTCATTTGGCTCATTTTGAACAATTCCTGCAAGCAAGCATATTACATTAGTTTCCAGGAATACCTTCACGCATTTTTAGCCTAAAACATAAGTAAAGGAGAGCACTTAATAGGTTAAAATCCCTACTTACCATAGCTGCAACCAGATCGGCCTAAAGTCTTTCACTGAGGAGCCGATAAGTATCGCACTTCTTAGTAAGGCTCTGAACTTCGGCCTTATGCTCCTCTCAGACCATGACAAAGGCTTCATGATGCAGCACCGAAGCCTACAAAAGAAAGAGAAAAAGTGTTAAGAATAATCTACAAGTACAAAGGAAGTACGAAATAAAGTTCAAAGATTACCCGGTTTAGTATGTGTTGGGCCTCGTTGAACAAACAAGCGGCCCCCGCGACATTCATTACCGCATGATCCTTTTTGATCACCAGGACCCTCAAATAACTGGTGACCCCGATCGGGGAGGAGAAAATTCGAGCATCTTCAGGGACGGTCAACACCAGATGCCATTTGCGATTGTAGTTGGCACTCGAAACTAGAAATTGATCTACCAGCTTTGAGCTTAATGGAGACCCAGTTTCCCCCGGCGATGGTACCTTCCTCGGGACCGATAGGTCGCCAAAACCGGGGATATCCTCGGAAGTATTTTCCCCGAGCTCGTCAAAGAAGCCATGGAGATCTACCTGTTTCCCCTCTAATCTATTAGCCTCTTGAATCATGGCATTGGAAATTTGGGGGGAGTCCGAGATATCAACCACCCCAGGTACGACCCTAAGAACCTCTTCCTTTCCTTGGGGGTTTTTGGTTTGAAGATCTACTTCTCCCGTCTTCGCTGGGGACAGGGTGACTTATGGATCAAGAACCTCGGCCGAAGTTCCTTTGTTGATTGCCTCCAGTTCGGAGGACTTTGTGCCGAAATGGCAACCCTCGGACGAGTCACCAGCCTGGTTTATTCTTCTTATTCTTGTTCTTCCTCTTCCTACTCATCCATTAGTCGGAAAAGTTACTCCAAAGATAGGGAAATAACATTTCTATTAGGCTTGCGAGGCTTCCTCGCCGGCTTTTTGTTTTCCAAGCCCAACGTAATCAGGGCCCTTTTTCTTGTTTTCTCTTTAGCCGGCTTCGGATCTGATGGTTGAGAGAGGATTTATTCATCGCCGAAAGGAGGTCTCATCAAGACATCTTTCTCGAGACCTCCAAAGAAAAGGAAGCAAGTTAGCTAAGGAAAAATTGAAGTGAAAAACAAGTAGAAAGCAGAAGTTTACCGTGGTTACGAGCCTCCCATCGACCCTTGAAAAGCTCAATCCAAGCCCGTTCGGAGTAGGGCCTCTGGGATACTAGACTCTCGACCTGTCTTTTTAACTCCGGAGCCGGGTCTGGCATTTGGACCACAAGCTGCAATAACAAAGTAAACATTAGCGAGAGTTGAAGGAAACAAAATGGCGAAATAAGTATTCTAGGTGAAGGCACTCACGGTTAAAGTTCCACCTCTCTAGGAACGGCATGTCTCCCGCAGGGATTAGGTCCAATGTCCTTATTTGGACAAACCTGCCCATCCTTCCTCGCTCGCGGGTCTCGTCAATGCTAAAGAATAGGGCTCTAATAGCCCGGCGGGAAATTTTAATCGTTCCTCGATAGATTCAGGGGACAGTAGAGACGCATTACATGATCGAAGGTAAATGAGCACCCCTCGATCTTGCTGGTGAATAAGCGGAGGAGGAAGACGATCTTCCGGAATGATGGATGAATCTGGAACAAGATGATATCATACCTTTGCAGAAGGCCAGTATTACAGGATGAAGGGGGCTGAAGGTAAAGGGGTAAGTGTAAACACTTAGGTACGCCTCTACATATGTGGTGATCGATTCCTCAGGGGAGCGAATGACCACGTCCTTGTTTTCCCAGTTTCACTCCTCTTTGACTTTATCGAGCAGGTCCTTTATGATGGTACACATGTCCTTAACATTGGTTCACATCAGCCCTGCACCGGGGAGTCTTCTCCACTTTATAATCGGCAATAATCGGGCACCTTGTCGGAACGAATTCCTCAGGGTGGGGCTCCGCCGCAGCCGCCTCGCTGGTAGAGCGCAATGAAGAAGGAGTCTCTTTTTAGCACAATTTTGGATGTTTTTTCCATTTGTGAATATCAAATCAGAAATTGATTAAGGTTCAAGGAATTTGAGTATAAGAGTTAAGAAGCAAAGAACTCTTTGAAAGCAAAGTCATGAAAGATATTGGTTGTAAAGTTTGAATGAAATAAGATGGAGAGTTTATAGGTTGAAGGTGACGGTTCAGAACTAGGTAGTGGCCGACCAGTGCATGACAGGCATTTAATGCCTCGATAACCGGACCGACGGGACGTTTTGTTGCTTGCATCATGGTCGAACTAATCGCTGACATCATCACCCCGTAAGGTGGAGCTCGGGAATTCATGTCGTCTCTCATCATCTTATTTTTAAGAAACAAAGGGACTATCTGTATACAATCAGAACGGGCCTTCCATTCTCGTGACTTATCGGTGTTGGATCATGATAGGCCACAGTTCGGCGTCAAATTGTATCGAGCCCTAATATGGAGTCGTATTGTTGAATCTTTAACTCAAGGATGATCCAGGGTGAGGATCAGCTAAGATCGAGACCAAGTAGAATCGAGTTCGAGCAAGATCGAAGAAGGTTTACCTGGCTGATTAATGGTAAGCCAAAATATCCAAGATCGAGCGAGGATCACGGCTGGAATCTCAGCACGTATCAAGTCAAGGCCGGTTAATCAGCCAGTCATGGGATTTTCTTACTATAATTAGAATTGTACCGTATGTAGAACTCATATACTATATAAAGGGGGTTCTAATCATTTCGTAATGATCACATTCACGCATAACAAAGGAATATATAATATTTTTTCTCTTAAGCATTCTTGCTTTGCTGTTCAGTTTATACTTTTCAATAATATACTCAGTTGGTTCGAGGACGACCTAGCTCGAGGGCCAAAGGTGCGCATTATATTGGTTTTCTTTACTTTTGCAGTTACTTTCTAATATCAATTTTCATACTTCTCAATTTGTTCCAAGTGAAATCACATATCCGTAAAACCACTTATAAATTTAATTGTTATCTGATTTTAAGGGTAAACATGCATGGAGTAAAAAATTATATGTAAATTTCATTAAAATTGCGTAAAAAGTAGATATGTACCCATAACTTTAATAATATAATGAGTTCAATACTAAAACCCTTAAAAGTTGAACCCATAGAATTTAAATCCTGGATCTGCCTCTGTTGTCGTCTATCATTTTTCGGAACACTATTGTTTACCCTTAATATCGGATAACAATTAACTTATAAGTAATTTTAAGGATATGTGATTTCACCTAGGATAAATTGAAAAATATGATAACTAATGCTAGAAATTGACTGTAAAATAAAGCAAACCGGTATAGAAATGTAATTAGGCCCTCAAGCTGGATCGCCCTCAAACCGGCTGAGAATATAATTAAGAAATATGAACTGAACTGAAGAATAAGAGAATTTAAGAGAGAAAAGTGTTATATTGCTTTGATATGCGAGAATTGGATGATTACAAATAATTAGAACCCCCTTTATATAGTAGAGGAATTTTACTTATGGTACAATTGTAACTACAGAAGGAAATTCCATGATTAGCTAAATAATCGTTCTTGATTTGATCCATTCCGAGATTCCGCCACGATCTTGGACCGGTCACGGATACCTCAGCTTTTCGTTAGCATGCTATCTTCGGTCTTGCTCGAGGTGTATCTTGTTTGGTCTGGATCATTACTGGTCTCGATGTCAATTAGTACTTTGAATTTCGAGCTCGGCACCACACCTTCTTGTCTCGGTATGATATAACATGGGGCTGATCCTCGGCCTACCATCCTGGTCTCGGTTAATCAACAAAATCGGGTGAGCACAATTCTAACCATATACAGATAGCCCCCTTATTTTTAGGAGTGTAATGACAAGAAACGAATTGATTCTTCGATCTTTACCCCGATTTGTCATGATGTCATCACCGTGACGTAAGAGACAGAGGTGACCGAAATGTCCCGTCGAACAGTTCCCCGGGTATTTAATGTGTGTCAGTTGACGGTCGGCCACTACCAGCTTTGAACCATCGCCATAAAACCCATAAATAGGTCTCTTTCCCATTCTTCCAAACTTTACTTTCAATCTCTTCTGCTCTAATCTTCAAAGCTCTTTGCATCCTTCAAGCTTTTCATCTTCAAATCTTTAAGTTCCATTGTTGATCCCTTCTAAAATGCAAAATATTATCATCTCCATTCTTCTTTGCCCTCAAACCTAATGGCGAAAACGTCTAAACGTGTTCCACAAAAAGAAAACGCCTCCTCATCTCGGCTGGCCGGCGAGAAAACAACGGCGGAGCCACACCCTGAGGAGCTTGTTCTCATGGGGTGTGTTATTAGTTCCGACTTCAAGGTCGAGAAAACCTCATCGGTCCCCGGTCGATGCGAGCCAGTATCGAGATACATATGCTTGATATCCGAGAATTTCCTCAAACAAGTGAAGAAAGATTGTAATTGGGAAAACAAAGAAGTAGTGATACCGGCCCCTGAAGAAGACATCACTACCTACGTGGAAGGGTTCTTGAGTGTTTACACTTAACCTTTCATGATGGGTCCACTCGATCGAGTCATCTAGGACTTCTGCAGAAAGTACCAAGTAACCCCCGGGACAAATCAACCCTTATTTCTGGAGGATAGTAATATTGCTATGATTTTTTGTGAGAAAAATTGACAGGCTCCCTTTCACCATCACCTTATAAGGTTGTATGGCCCCCAACTCTATCAAGGTGTGTTGATAAAACTCCAACGACGGGCAACAAGACTTTCATCTCAAGCATAGACGAGGACAGAGACTGGGGTTGGATGGGTCGGTTCGTCTAAGTGAGGACCTCGGACCTGATTCTAGTTGAGAGCATGTCGTTTCGCAAAAGATGAGATATGAAACGTAAGTATGATTCCATTATCAGTTTCTTCTTGTTAATTTCACTTCTTCACCTTCTCTTATCAATGTTCTTTTTCGGTGTAGTTGTTGCTTGGATGCCGGGTGTGGTTCCCCATCTCGAGAGCTAGGTCAGTAGCCTGGATGTCGGGTGTGGTTCCCCTGTCTGTGGAGTCAGCCCAACTCCTAAGAAGAAAAGGAGGAGGACGATTCCGGTTTGGTGGCGTGAACACGAGTTAATACCGAGGGTCAAAAGGCCACCAGATCGGTCGAAGCTGGAAATATTCTGCCTCAATTTGACGTGGTCCAAGAGGGGGATTCAATTGGAGTCCCTGAGCCGACTAGAGCCGAAGATGCCTCGCCTCGGGGTGAGAAGGCAGCGGAAATGGTTGTGGAGGCCAGTCTTGAGGCTCCACGAGATGTAGAGAATGCCCCAAGAGACCCACTTGGGGAAATAGAAGTCAGAGACTCCCTGTCACTTCCTTCATTCTCCGAGGAAATGACTCGGGAAGCTCAGGCCATGAAGACTCCTTATGTAGAAGGATCCCACTGAGGGGAGGACCCTTTTCCATGGTTATTTTGTTGGGGTCGATAACACTGCTAGCCTGAGCGACTTATATATACCGAGTAAGAGCTCGGGCAAAACTTCCTTGAGTTTTAGATTAACCAACCATCTTCCAACCCCTAGTGTCAGTCCCGGGTGCAAATGAACAATCATTATCTCGATCCCGGAGGATGCACGAGTTTTTTCCGCCCCTGTAGGGGTGGCTAGTTACGTTTGAAGCTTGGTCACGGAGGAGGACCAAGATCTGACGGGAGAGGTGGGAGAACTGTGTCTCTTTAACGAGGCCCGACGGGCTTTGAATCAGGTAAGCCCCAACTCCCTTTGTCAATACCAGTTTCCATACTTGTGTTTTTCTCTTCTTGCCTAATTTGTTTTCTTCTGTTTGTGTATGCCTCGATGCTTCATCATGAAGCTTACTCCGGGTCTTGAGGAGAATTGAGACGAGACGAGGCCAAAATTCAAGGGCTCACTGAGGAGAAAAACAACCCTCAAGCTTCTCAGTGAGCAGAAAGAAGAAGAAGCCAAGGGCCGTCGAGCTGAGCTAGTTGCGGCTCAGAAGGAACAAAGTGACCGGGCCGAGCAGGTAATAAGATTCTTAGAAGTTTATGACATCGGTTTAGGCATGACGGCTAAAAGTTCGATCCCACATGTCCAACAGAAACTCGAGATAATCGGGAAACTTTGTGAAGAAGTAGATGCGGTGAAGGTGGAAACTATAGCATGGAAGCAAAACATGGATTGTCTTGCCTCAGAGAAGGAGGCTTCTCAAGCTCAACTAACCTCGGCCAAGAGTCAAATCCAAAGTTTGAAAGAGAAATACTTGGTGCAAGCCAAGAAAATCGAGGAGTTCCAGACTCGTTTGGGTTCAACTACCTCCGATCGAGAGAGGCTGGTCACATAACTTGCAGCGGCCAAATTCGAGGCTGAGACGGCCAAGGCCGATGCTGAGGCAATTGTGGTCGTCTACCAATCCGACGCCGAAGCCGCTCAAGCAAAGGAAGTTGCGAAAGTTTCTCAGGTTCAAGCACATTGGGTTGCTGAGTATGCCAAGTGCCAGTCTCGAAGGGAGACTCTCGAGGAGGTACACGCTCGTGGCTTCGATCTTACTGCCGAGATCGAAAATGCAAAAGAGCTTGAAGTTGAAGCCAAAGAGTTTTCCTCTCCAGATGATGATGACTCCGGGTGCATGAGCGGGTCCGAGAGTGGGGAAAACCCCGAGGGTGAAGAGGTTGCATCTGGAGAAGATTAGGCACTTAGGATCTTTCTTTTTGGGTTTTTGTATGTAATCCCGATCGAGCCACGTTGCCCTTGTAAATAAACTTTTGATATATATATATAAAGATATTTTTCCCTTTCTTTCTTGTCTTGTGAAATTGTTACTTCATTTTTGCCTTACGAAATTTTTGCTTCATTTATGCCTGATGAAATTGTATTCATAGGTTCAAAACTTAGAAACTAGTATAGTTTTTATGATCGAGTGAGTGCTTGCTAGAACACGAAGTAAGTTAACTCTTAGGTTTTATTTGAGCGAGGACGATCCCTCGAACTAAAAAGCAAAAAATAGCCCTTAGGCTTTTGTATTAGGCCGATATGACCTTTGTAAAGAGAATTGTTTATGGCTTTCTCCCTTCTCCGGCTTGAAAAGTTTTTATCATTTGTGTTTGTAAAAATCTGTAATGCCTTAGCACGAAAGAAGGAATTGTTCGAGAGTTCAAGCAATTTTTACTCATTAGAGTTTTTGAGGCTTGATATTATCGAAGCCCTTTGTAATTTTGTCGTGGGTAGCCTTTTTAACCGGTTTATGAAAATATTCAAAGGTCTGTTTTATTACTGAATTCAGACGTCTTGGAACCGTGTTAGTTTGGCCATAGCCTTTTTAGTTTGGAATTGCCTCTTGGTCTTATTTTCCCAGTACACTTCGAGCTTGCCCGAAGTGTCAATCCCCAAGTGGGGTGGCCGTGGCCTATAAAAATCGAGGGTTGCCTTTAAGGTCTTATGATCTCAAAGTTTTGATAATTCGATCTCGTCTATTTTTGGACGGCAGTCCCCGAGTGTGGGGTTAGTTGTTCGAACTTCAGTTATGATCGGTCCTTAAGCATGATTACACAATAGATAAAAAGTATGAAATTGTAAAGTAGAAAACTTTTCTAAGGCATGAGATATCTTAAAGTAACAGTACATTTCTCAATAGATGATTATACATGCGTACATGTTTGATGTCAGGGCTCGAGCAACCTATATGGGCGGGGTTCATTAGACCGTTTGACCCTTAAAAAATTCACTTGTCGAGACCCCGTTGTCACGAAGTAATTGCCTTGCAAAAAAGTTGACATTCGATGGTAATGTCCCCTGGTATTCGAGGTCGATTGTAAAGAAGCCTCGGATACAATTGAATTGTTCTAAGTTAGGACGATCAATGGTTGCCTCATTAAAAACCTCACCGAAAAACCCATTTGGGATAAAATCGATCTAAGGGAAAAAGAGTGCAACGCGTGCTTTCATACCTAAAGACTTCGTGTTGAAGAATTCATCGTCGTTCCTGATTGAACACTTGCAATGGTTAGTTTAAAATATAAATGAAAATGGAAGGGTCGTACCTTAGCAGTAATATCGATTTAGGAGCGATATGTTCCAATTGTCCGGTAATTATTCCTCGTTCATCGTGCCGAGCTTGTAGGATCCTTTTCCAATGATGTCGAGGACCTGATACGGTCCCTCCCAATTTGGACCTAGTTTTCCTTCATTCGAATTTCGAGTGTTACTTTTCTCAGCACCAAGTCCCCGATTTTAAAATGTCAAAGATTGGCTCTTCGATTATAGTACCTTTCGATCCACTATTTTTGTGCGTCCAATCGAACGAGGGCGGTCTCGCGTCTCTCGTCCAACAATTCTAGGCTTGTATTCATGGCCTCGTGATTTGATTCTTCTATTGCATATCGAAGCTTGAGGCTAGGTTCCCCGACCTCGACCGGGATAAGAGCTTCGGCACCATAGACTCAAGAGAACGGTGTTGCCCACGTACTAGACTTTGACGTTGTGTGGTAGGCCCAAAGAACCTTGGGCAGTATTTCTCTCCACTTTCCTTTGGCGTCGGTCAGTCTCTTCTTAAGATTTTGGATAATGGTTTTGTTGGTCGATTCGGCTTGTCCGTTCCCACTGGGATGATAAGGAGTCGATAAAATTCTTTTGATCTTGTGATCCTCGAGAAACTTAGTCACTTTGTTGCTGATGAATTGTTTTCTATTATCACACACAATCTCAGCAGGCATCCTGAATCGACATATAATGTGGTCCCAAATGAAGTCTATGACTTCCTTTTCTCTGACTTTCTCGAAATCCTGTGCTTCAACCCACTTAGAAAAATAGTCAAACATAAATAAAATAAACTAGCCTTTACTTGGGGCCGATAGGAGAGGGCTGACAATATCTATTCCCCATTTCATGAATGGCCAAAGGGATAAGATCGAGTGGAGGTGCTCCTCGGGCTGGTGAATCATTGGAGCATACCTTTGACGTTTGTCGCACTTTCTAACGAACTCTTTTGTATCCTTTTCCATATCGATCCAGTAATACCCTGCTCTGATAACTTTGTGAACCAATGATTCGACACCGGAATGATTTCCACAAGCGCTTTCATGAATCTCCCGTATGATGTAGTCGGTGTCTCCCGGTCCCAAATATATTTCCAATGGTTCATCGAACATCCTCCTGAACAGCGTTCCATCCTCGGACTAAGTGAATCGTGTTTCCTTTGTGTGTAGAGTTCTCAACTCCTTTGGGTCTGATGGGAGCTTCCCGTTCTTTAGGTATTCTATGTACTTGTTTCTCCAATTCCAGGTTAGACTTGTAGAGTTTATTTTGGTGTGGTCTTCTTCGATCACTTATCTCGAGAGTTGTACGACAGTCCCCGAGTTAAGTTTGTCATCTTCGGCCGATGACCCCAAGTTTGCAAGGGCGTCGGCCTCGCTGTTCTATTCTCGAGGTACATGTTGTAAGTTCCACTCTTTAAACCGATGTAAAGTTACACGTAGCTTGTCTAAGTACCTCTGCATTCGGTCTTCTCAGACTTTGAAAGTTTCGTTGACTTGGTTTACCACGAGTAGGGAATTGCATTTGGCCTCGATGACCTCTGCTCCCAAACATTTAGCCAACTCGAAACCTGCAATCATGGCCTTATACTCGGCCTCGTTGTTTGTTAACTTCGAAGTTCTGATAGATTGTCTAATTGTATTACCCGTGGGTGGCTTTAAAATAATACCCTTCCCAGACCCTTTCACGTTCGAAACGTCATTCGTGAAGAGGATCCATACCCCCGGTGATGTACCCAATTTTAATAACAGTTCTTCTTTGACCTCGGCTACGAGGTCTGGCGCAAAGCCAACTACGAAGTCTACCAGATTTGAGACTTGATGGTCGTTCGGGGTCGATACTCGATATCTTGCCCACTGATCTCGATGGCCCATTTGGTCAATCGACCCAAAAGTTTTGGTTTGTGCAAAATATTGCGAAGGGGATAGGTAGTTACAACAAATATCGGATGACATTGGAAATACGGTCTTAATGTCCTAGAGGCGCTTATTAAAGCAAGCGCTAGTTTTTCAAAGTGTGGGTATCTGGTTTGGCCTCACCTAAGGTCCGACTAACATAGTAGGAAATTTCGTACCTTGTTCTTCTCAGACTAGGACCCCACGTACCATTATTTCCGAGACTACCAAGTATAAGTAGAGTTGTTTGTATGCTTTCGGGGTGTGAAGCGGTGGCGGGCTTGATAAGTATCTTTTTAGTTCCTCTAAGTCTTGTTGGCATTCCGGAGTCCATGCAAAGTTACTATTCTTCTTAAGCAGTGAGAAGAATCGGTGACTTCTATATGAGGACCTCGAAATGAATCGTCATAGGGCGGCTATGCGCCCCGTTAACCTTTGTACGGCCTTGACATTATCCACGACCATGATATCCTCGATGGCTTTGATTTTATCAGGGTAGATCTCGATTCCGCGATTTGATACCATGAAGCCGAGGAACTTGCCCGAGCCGACCTCGAACACACATTTCTCCGGGTTGAGCTTCATGTTGTACTTTCTCGGTATCTCGAAAGTCTTCTGCAAATGTTTCAAATGGTCCTCTGCTCGCAGGGACTTAACTAACATGTCATCAAAATAAACTTCCATTTATTTTCCAATTTCCTCTTCGAACATTTGATTTACTATGCGTTGATAGGTTACACCAGCATTTTTTAGTCTGAACGGTATTACGTTATAACAATAGGTGCCGTATTTAGTAATAAAAGAAGTCTTCTCCTGATCCTCCGGGTTAATCTGTATTTGGTTTTACCCCGAGTAGGCATCGAGAAAACTGAGAATCTCGTGGCATCGATCATGTGATTGATATTCGGCAAAGGAAATAATCCTTAGGGCATGCTTTGTTCAAGTTCTCATTGTCTACGCACATTCAAAGTTTATTTCCCTTCTTCAGGACTACCACTAAGTTTTCTAACCATTCGGGATATTTCACTTCCCGAATGAACCATATTTTGAGAAGTTTGGTTACCTTGTCCTTGACGAATACATGCTTAACCTCGGACTAGGGCCTTCTTTTTTGCTTTACTGGACGGAACTTCGGATCCAAGCTCAGTCGATGGGTAGTAATTTCTGGCGGGATCCATTTCATACTTAGATGGGGCCAGACAAAGCAATTCATGTTAGCTTTAAGGAAATGAATAAGTGTGTTCCTGAGCTCAGGGGTTAGCCCCATGCCCAGGTATACCTTTCGTTCGGGCTGATGGTCGATCAACGTGACTTGTTCCAGCTCTTCGGCAGTTGACTTGGTGGCGTCGGAGTCATCGGGAATTATGAAGGATCGAGGGATCCAGTAGTCATCATCCTCATTGATTCCTTCCTCCTGGAATTGGGTCAAGGCCGGTGTCTGTGGTTGTTATCTGGACTCTTGCTTTCCCTTCGAATCTGATCCCTTCACTGATGAGAGTGTCGATACTCGTATCACTTCGTTGAATGAAAACATCTCTTTGGCGGCATGTTGTTCCCCGTACACCATTTTTACCCCCTCCGGTGTCGGGAACTTCAGAACTTGGTGAAGGGTCGAAGGCACTGCCCTCATGTTATGGATCCAAGGCCTTCAGAGCAGGGCATTATATCTCATGTCACCCTCGATCACATGGAACTTTGTTTCTTAAACGGTCCCGGCTACGTTTACTGGCCAGATAATTTCACCTTTGGTAGTTTCACTCACCATGTTGAAGCCGTTAAGAACCCGAGCTGCATGCACAATTAGATCCTGTAGGCCGAGCTGTTCCACGGCCCTCAATCGAATAATGTTGGTCGAGCTTCTTGGATCAATCAAAACACGTATAACTTGAATTTTATTCATAAGAACATATATTACCAGCGCGTCATTGTGGGGTTGTGATATCCCCTCTACATCCTCGTCGTTGAAAGAGAAGGTCCCTTCTGGAACATAGTCCCGAGTTCGTTTTTCACTCGTGATCGACACCTTGGTGCGCTTGAATACGGGTCCCTATGGAATATCGAACCCACTAACGATCATGTGAATCACACGTTGTGGTTCTTCCTGTTCGTTCTTCCTGTTTGCATCCCTATCTCTGAAGTGGTTCTTAGCTCAATCACTCAAGAATTCTCAAAGTGAACCTCGTTGAACAAACGAGCTACCTCTTCCCTTAGCTGTCTACAGTCCTCAGTTCTATGACTATGAGTACCATGGTATTTGCACATTTGATTAGGATTCCTCTGGGTTGGATCAGTCTGTAAGGGTCGAGGCCATCCGGTATCTTTGATCCGCCCAATGGCCGATACAATAGTTGATGCATAAACGCTGAAGATGTATTCTAATAGTCGTGGCACTTCTATGGGCTCGACATTTCTGTCGAAACCACTCTTACTCATGAGCCCTCGGGAGATCTGCCCTTGATCATTTATTCGATCACTTCGAACAGGGTTGCGTCCAGGACCGCTGTTCTCTGATCCACCGTATGGTTGATACCGATCTCTGTTCGATCGTGGTTCTCTATCTATGTCCCATTGAGTTCTGCCGACGGGCCTGTTTGGATAAACGGAACCGGAAGGAGCTCCCAATTGATCATCCTCGACCCTGATTTTTGACTGGTACCGATTATGCACATCGGCCCAGGTCACAGCTGGATATTCGATTAAATTATGTTTTAACTGTCGTGAGGCCACCGGACTTCGTATGCTCAGACCTTGAGTAAAAGGTTGGACGACCCAATCATATGTGACCAGAGGTAGGTCCATACGTTCCATCTGGAACCGTGATACGAACTCTCTGAGCATTTCGTTGTCTTTCTGCTTCACTTTGAAGAGGTTCGACTTCCTAGTCTCGACTTTTATGGCTCCGGTGTGTGCTTTGATGAAGGAATCTGCGAGCATGGCAAAGGAATCAATGGAGTTGGGGGCAAATTATGATACCATATCATCGCCCCTTTCGATAAAGTTTCTCCAAACTTCTCCAGTAGAACAGACTCAATCTCATCATCCTCTAAGTCGTTCCCTTTTATTGCGCATATGTAAAAAGTGACATGCTCATTGGGGTCAGTGGTTCCGTTATATTTGAGAATTTATGGCATGCGGAATTTCTTCGGAATGGGCTTAGGAGCCGCACTTGGGGTGAAAGGCTTTTGCACGAACTTTTTAAATCCAAACCTTGTAGAATCGGTGGTTCCCCTGGGAATTTGATCAACTCGGAAGTTATACGTTTCTACATTTTTTTCATTTTCCTCAATCTTTTTCTCCCTCAATTCAATTCGCTTTGTAAGCTCTTCGAGCATTTTCATAATGGCGGGGTCAGTCCCCCATTCATTCACGTTTGACCTCTCCGGTACTGATTCGGCCCCGTGAACAACTTCTAGTGAGGGATGGGGTTCAACCCCACTCGGTGCGTGGTTCTGATTTTGGAGTTGCGCTATGGTAGCTTGTTGAGTCTGTAACATTTCAAATATTAGTCGAAGGCTGACTTCGCCGTCTTCGTCGCCCTATGTATCTTAACTGGCTGGTCGAACGTCTCTGGGATGCTATTCTTGGGGTCGATGCCCAAATTTGCATTTAGGGCGATATGGGAACTGACATCGATAGGATTTGCAACCAGTACTCCCTCGAGGTCAGCCTGAGGTACTTCGATCCCTGGGGCGGCTATATTGTCATTTTCCCCATGAAAACCAAGGTCGTTGTCAGCGTGTGTGGGTACTATTTGTAAGTTTGACATGCTGATCCTGAAATCAAAAACACTTACGAGAATAAGCGTAAAGCAATGTGTGTTATAAGAATTAGTACCAGTAAATCACTATTATCCTTAGCCACACAAGGGGAACCAAACTGTTTACCCTTAAAACTGAATAACAATTATACTTATAAGTGATTTAATGATATGTAATTTCACCTAGCAAAAATTGACAAATATGATAATTAATGCTAGAAATTGACTGTAAAATAAAGCAAACTGGTATAGAAATGCAATTAGGCCCTCGAGCTGGATCGCCCTCAAACCGGCTGAGCTTATAGTTAAGAAATATGACCTTAACTGAAGAATAAGAGAATTTAAGAGAGAAAAGTGTTGTATTGCTTTGATATGCGAGAATTGGATGGTTACAAATGATTAGAACCCCCTTTTATATAGTAGAGGAATTCTACTAATGGTACAATTCTAATTACAAAAGAAAACCCCATGATTAGCTAAATAACCGTTCTTGATTTGATCCGTTATGAGATTTCCGCCACATTCCTCGATCAATCACGAATATCTCGCCTTTCTGTTAGTATGTTATCTTCGGTCTTGGTCGAGGTCTATCATGTTTGGTCTCGATCATTACTGGTCTCGGTCTCGATTGGTACTTTGAATCCCGAGCTCGGTACCGCACCTTCATGTCTCGGTATGATATAACACGGGACTGATCCTAGGCCTACCATCCCCGTCTTGGTTAATCAACAAAATCGGGTGAGCCTGATTCTAACCGTATACAACTATACTTTGTAGTTTTCCCCGGTAAATGAATCCTAGCCATTTTGTTTCCTAAGGAGGGTTGGTTAAACCGGAAGACAACTATATTTGATGTTTTACGTATATGGCATATTATGCGGCTGAAAAATTTATATACTATATTAAAAGCACGAAGGCCCTTAGCCAAATGTCGTTCGCCTTTTTTACCCTTTTAAAATATATTTCACAGTGGACAAAATAGTCATTGGATTATTTTTCTATTATTTAGGAATAGTCATTTAATTATTTTCCTAATATGTAAGAGTATTTATTTAATTATTTCTATAATATTTAGGAGTAGTTGTTTAATTATTTTCTTAATATTTAGGAGTATAACTATTTAATTCTAGAATTTCTACACTTTTCAATCCAAATTAAGAAAGTTTCGTCCACTTTTTAAGGGTTTTTTTTCTTAATAAAGTTTTTTGCTTTTAACTCCATTCAAATTTAGGAGTATTATATTAAAGAGAAAAAATATTTTAAAAAAAAAGAATAAAGAAAAATTGAAAGGAAATATGTGAAAGATCTCATGTATGTCAACGCCAGAATTTTGTTCTTATTTTCAGCTTTTCTTTCATACACTTATTTATTTTAGTGTCTGTACAATTCGTATAGCATTATAAAATATCCATCTAAGAATTCAAATAATTTTGTATTTTGTTGACTTCAAAATATTAAATATCAATAATAATAAAACTTGGATTGAACTAGCTCTTAAAAATAATGCATGTATATATGATTTAAGAATAAATAGTTATTTCTTTTACTAAATTAATAATAGTAATATTATATTAATAAATACGTATAGAACACATAGATAATGTATTTGATATTATATACGAAGGCCCTTACCGAAATGTTGTTCGCCATTTTACCCTTTTAAAATAGTCTTCACAATAGACAAAATTGTATTTTTATTTTTATTTTTATTTTTCTCATATTTAGGATATTGAAATCACTAAAATATTTGTTATTAAATATTTACTTATCTTGAATTAAAGGTTTTTTTATATTATATTTGAACTACTATCCTTTTGTGTATGAACTATGTATTATGTAAGACTTTTTTGTTTCCTTATAGTTTCTCCGGGCAATTTTCATGTAAAATATGTTTAGACATTCATTGTTCTTATAGGGAACTTATTCTTATAAAGAGAAACTTCTATAGATTGTAACTTTTAAAATCAAGAGGTATGCACTTAATTAAATATTTTTTTAATTACTGAATTAATTTTGAAATATTATTAAAAATTAATTAGGAGAAAAATAATTGTTTGAGAAGTAATGGAGTTAAAAATTTATCTATATTTTCTATGTTATTTTAACAGTACAAAGCCTCAATGCAAAAACAAAAAAAAAAGTCTTTGAATTAACTAATTAGAAAAAAAATTATTCAATTCTTTTCAAAATCTTTGTGATGACCCAAAAGGTCATCCCTTGTTTTATAAGTCAAAACTGTATTCCGAGGCCTTGAAAATATCCTTTTGTCTCACCTCGTTTTGTGTGCGCAGTCCGGGCGTATATGCGGAAAGCTTTTATATGAAAAACTGAGAAAAATGCTAATTTTGCCTTTAAAAATGAATTTAAGTTGACTTTGGTCAATATTTTGGGTAAACGGACCTGGACCCGCTAGGAAAATATGGGACTTGGGCGTATTCCCGGAATTGAATTTCGAGGTCCCAAGCCCAAGAAATAAAGTTTTTAGAGAAATTGTGTTACTGAAAATATAAGAGTTTTTGGAAATATGGCTATATTTGAAATTGATGGTATCGGGACCGTATTTTGGTTCCGGAGCCAGGTACATGTTTAATATGATATTTGATTTATGCCTGTAAAATTTGGTAAGAAGCGGAGGTCATTTGACGTGATTCGGACCCGTAGTTTTGAAATTTGAAACTTTGAAAGTTCTTGAGATTTTCTTTGATTTTTATGCTAAATTCGTTGTTCAAGATGTTATTTTGGCGATTTGATCGCACGAGTAAGTCCGTAGGACATTTTTAGGGTTGTGTACATATTTGGTTTGGAGCTCCGAGGGCTCGGGTGAGTTTCGGATAGGCGTTGGAGTGGTTTGAACTTAGAAATATCTGATGTAATTGATATTTGCTGGTGTCCAGGTAATTGTTCTATGCAAACACGTGGTAACCCACGCGAACGCGAAGAGGAAATGGGGAAGGGGCTGGGTTGACCTATGCGAACGCGGGGCCTGGGTCGCGAACGCGTAGCACAATGGGACCTGGGGGAGGGGAGCTGGAACTCTATGCGAACGCGGCCAGTGGCACGCGAACGCGAAGGCCAGGGAGGGGTGAGCCTACACGAATGCATAGGTTGTCTCGCGATTGCGAAGGCCATCAGGGCCAAGGCTACGCGAACGCGACAGACCTCACACGAACGCGTAGAAGGTCTGTCCACCTCTTAAAACAGTAGCAAAACGGGATTTTAGCCATAACTCCATATTTTCAAAACCAAGGAAGCTTAGGGGCGATTTTTGAAGTGGGAGTTTACCACAAAATCATAGGTATGTGTTCTTAGACTCATTTTCTTCAATTTCCGTTAACACCCATTAGATTTCTAGGCCTAAATCTTGTTCTTTAAGGGTAGGAATTAGGGATTTTACAAATTTGGGAATTTAGACCTCGATTTAGGGTCGGATTCCGAAACTAATTATATATTCGAGCTCGTAGGTGAATGGGTGATCCGGTTTTGGTCTGAACCTCCTGTTTTGACCAAGCGGGTCCGGGGTCGATTTTTGACTTTTGGGAAAGAATGATAGAAAACTCATAATTAAGCATTGGGGTTAAATTATTCAGCATTTATTGATATTATTAAGCTAATTATGTCTAGATACAATTGAATTGGAGGCTAAATTTAAAGGAAAAGCGGTAATTGAGGCTTGAGTTGGCCGTGGAATTCGAGGTAAGTGTTTGGCTTAACCTTAGCTTGAGGGAATAGGTGTAGTGTCCTATTTGCTATGTGTTAGTATCATGTTCAACATATAGGTGAGGTGACGAGTATCTATACGTTGGTGTCAAGCATGCCCGTGAGTCGAATATTATGATTTATGTGATTTTTCGTTGAGTACTACTTGAGTTTCACTTTATAGTTATCCATGTTGGTGGAAATTCCTTGATATTGATCATTGTTGAGTATTGGTTCCAGTTGAGAATTTTTATGTGAAGTTATGTACTAAGTGAGATTGGTTATAGTTGTTTTCTTTGCCGGGATGGTATTGATTCTACTGTTGGATACCTTGCTGGGACTGTCACGACCCAAAACCGGTTCAGGTCGTGATGGCACCTAACGGCGAGGTTAGGCAAGCCAACGTACAACTATAACAATAAAAGTGCGGAATATAATCAACGGTATGGGGTAAGGCCGTAGAAACAAGCTGAGCCACAGCTAGGCCCAATATATACAACCCCAAAATACCAACATAACTACAACAAGTGTGTGCCAGGACTAGTGTCACAGTGTCAACGGGCGGCTACATAGATACAACAACTAAGATATACATATACAAAAATATACAAGTCGCAGTCTGGAACAAAAGACTGAGCAAAATGAAACTAGAAGGCTCCAGAGGTGCTGTCAGGATGACGCCAAGAAGACAGCTCACCGTATGGAGTGACACCGCGATCAGTATCTATCAGCAGGCGAATGACCAGACTGACCAGCCTCAAGACCTGCACAATCAAGTGCAGAAAAAAAGAAAGAAAGTGCAGAATGAGTACATATAAACAAATATGTAGTCAGTGAGTATCCCGTCTAAACTCGTAAAGAGTAGTGACGAGAGGTAGAATATATACTCACTA
>ML243353.1:0-11137 GCA_005239495.1 Nicotiana undulata
AGACACATAGGAGAATGTAGAACCTGGATAAAATAACACCGAAGCCTCTCGGCTGCAAACTGATACTGTACCTGTGATAACTACATCAGAAGCCTCAGCATCTGGAAGAGTAGGAAAAGCATAACACCGGGGCTGAGCCCCTCCAACCTGTATATCTCTGGGTCTACCTGCTACGGGCTGGCCTCTACCTCTCATGGCCTACCCTCCACCTCTATGCGTCTGACCTCCACCTCTGGCACCACGACCACCACCCCAAGCTGGTTGAGGGGGTGAGGGTGCACCTGATGCGGGAACCCTGATACTGAGACCCAGCAAAACCTCGGAGGCAAAACCTGGAAATATGCCCCGTACCACCGCAAGTGAAGCAAGACCTCGGGCGCTGAGAATACTGACCCTGGAACTGACCCTGTCGACCACAATGACCACCCTGATAGCTCTGAATCGGCGGTGCACTGATGGAAGCTGCAGGTGCACTGCGGGATACCTGGAGTGCTGACTGATAAGGCCTGGGAGGATGGCCTCTACAAAAGGTATCTCTGCCTCCAGATGAGGCACCACTGAAACGGCCGAAATGACAAGCTCTCTTGTCAGACCCCTGACCACCACCCTGGGATAATACCATCTCAATGCGCCTGGCCACATCGGCTGCATCCTAGAAGGAGATATCAGTACCCGTCTCTCTGGCCATCTGAAGCCTGATGGGCCGAGCCAGACCCTCAATAAACCTCCGAACCTTCTCCCGATCAGTGGGGAGTATCAAAAGGGCATGCATGGCCAGCGTAATAAACCTGGTCTCGTACTGAGTGACAGACATGGAGCCCTGCTGTAGACGCTCAAACTGCCTCCGAAGATTCTCTCTCTGGGTAACTGGAAGGAACTTTCCCAGGAACAACTCGGAGAACTGACCCCAAGTCAAAGGTGCAGACCCAGCTGGTCTAGTCAAGCATTAATCTCTCCACCAAGTCTTGGCGGTGCCAGAAAGACGAAATGTAGCAAAATAAACTCCATTGGACTCCACAATGCCCATGTTCCGAAGAACCTCATAACAACTGTCTAAATAATCCTGGGGGTCCTCTGATGGTGCACCAGTAAATGTGGTAGTAAATAACTTGGTGAACCGATCCAANATGCCCATGTTCCGAAGAACCTCATAACAGCTGTCTAAATAATCCTGAGGATCCTCTGATGGTGCACCTGTAAATGTGGTAGTAAATAACTTGGTGAATCGATCCAATCTCCAAAGAGCATCTGCAGACATGGCTGCTCCCTCAACTGCTGGTGCCATAATACCTGACTGAACTACTCCAGCCGTCTGAGGTGCCGGAGTCTGGAACTGAGTGGAAAACTGCTCTGGCATGTGAATAGAAGGAGTCTGGGTCCTTCCCCCAGCCTGAGATCCAGATGGTGCAGTAGGAAGAAGACCGGCCTGAGCCACGCTCTCCATGAGTCCCACTAAGCGGACTAGAGCGTCCTGAAGTACTGGGGTGGTAATGAACCCCCCTGGGACCTGAGTTGGTCCAACTGGGATTGTCGGAGTAGGAACCTCACCGGAAAAGTCTACCTGTGGGTCCTCTAGCACGGCCTCGGCCTCGGCCCCTCGTAGGAGCTGTAATAGGAGGATCATGCTGCTGGTTGGTCGTTGAGGAAGCACGCGTCCTCGCCATCTGCGAGAGAGTAAAATAGAGACTTAATTAGCTTTCAGAATCCAATTGGCAGGACAGAGAATGAAAGATGTGAAGTTATTCCTAACCTTGCAGCCTCTAGGGGATAAGCAAGTAAGAAAGATACGGGGAGAACATGCGGGGGAGATAGGGTAACAATATGCTAACACAGCAGTACAAGGTAATAAATGAAACGTAAAGACACGGCAGAAATATAGCTTCTCAAACAGATAATGAAAAAAAAAGGGCACGGCATGTCCCCTCGTGCATAACCTCACAGTCACTCGGCACGGAATGTCCCCTCGTGCATATATAATAACACTCGGCACAGAATGTCCCCTCGTGCATAACATCACAATCACTCGGCACGGCATGTCCCCTCGTGCATAACATCACAATCACTCGGCACGGCATGTCCCCTCGTGCATATATAATAACACTCGGTCGACATGGAATGTCCCCTCGTGCGACGAGTAATAAAACACAAGGCAACAATAATATGAAATTCAACAACACGAAGTCTCAAGTGCATGGAATTATCCAATACATTTCTATTGTCCCGACAAAGAGAAATCATCATTTACAACATCACAAATGCCCGACAAGGGTCTCAGCTATAACCAACCTCGCATCAGTAATACAATTTCAACAGTGTAAGCCACAACTGGAGCAATTAACTCAATAACTCTCAACGTCAAGAAACAACATCAAGTATCACTTTTAATTCATAATTTAATCATAGTGCGGGGAATATTAGGAGCATAGCAAATTTCATCACAATTGACTCATGGGCATACTTGACCGCAACGCATAGGCACTCGTCACCACGTCTATACGTTGGACATGAGTTGCACGTAGCAAATAAGACTCTATACCTAATCCCTCAAGCTGAGGTTAAGCCAAACACTTACCTCGGCTCCAAAATTGCAAGTCAAGCCTCGATCACAGCCTTTCCTTTAGAACCCGACTTCGGAACGGTATTATCTAGACACAATCAACCCACGTACAACAATAAGTACTCAATAAATCAATTTCTAAGTCAAGTTATGCATTTCCTACTATTCTTCCACGAATACTAAAATTCGACCCCGGGCCCACACGTTTAGATTTTTGAAAATTCGTGAAGGAATCAATTACCCGGAGTCTAAGGATCGAAGTTATGTAATTTATTCAAGAATTTATGGCCTAACATGGAAAATCACGAAATTCCTAAGAACCCTAAAGTTTACTACCTAATTCAATGATTTTAGGTGGTTTATTAGTGAATTAAGCTAGGAATTATTGTTAAAATTAGAAGTTTTATGGGGTTTTACTTACCTCTTACAGTGGGTGGTCGTGGAAGGTGATGCCCCAAGCTTGGATGTTCTCTTATGGAGTTTGAAGATGGAAGGAATGAGGAAAACCTGAAATTTTGGACATTTTAAGTGGGCTGCCAACAGGGGTTTCCGCACCTGTGACCATAGGACCGCAGGTGCGGTCTCGCACCTGCGAGAAAAGGTTCGCAATTGCGGAAAAGGGCCTGGGAACCTGGGCTCGCACCTGCGGGGTTGGGAGCCGCACCAGCAGTCCCGCTCCTGCATAAATCTGGTCGCCCCTGCGGAAAGGGTCGCGCCTGCGATGGCTTGGACCTCGCCTGCGGTCTCGCGCCTGCGTCCTGAGTCTCGCGCATGCGGACTTAGGCAAGGGGGCTTGGGTTCACACCTGCGAGGCTAGGACCGCAGGGGCGGTCCCGCACCTGCGGCTGGGCAACCGCACCTGCGATCACACCAGCTGTTGTGCACCAGCAGTGGTTTTTGCTGGTTTTTGGCCTCGCACGGGGTCCGGGAGGCACCTGGGCCCACCCGAGCCCCCGTCCAAAAATACCAACAAGTCCCAAATCATTAAACGGACTTGCTCGANGTTTTTGCTGGTTTTTGGCCTCGCACGGGGTCCGGGAGGCACCTGGGCCCACCCGAGCCCCCGTCCAAAAATACCAACAAGTCCCAAATCATTAAACGGACTCGCTCGAGCTCACGGAACACTCAATACAATGCTAGAACTCAAAATCACTCTCTAAAACCCATGAATTCAAAACTTAAGAACTTTGAAATTCTAGAATTCACTTTAACGGGCCGAACCGGCCTAAACCACTTGGAATGACTTCAAATTTTACAGATAAGTTATAAATGACACAATGGAACTATTCCCGGTCTCGAAATTTCATTCGGACCTCGGGAACATAACATCACTTTCTAAGCCACATTTCAAATTCTTTAAAACCTCAAAACCTCATTTTTTGATCCGAAACCACTCAATTCACGTCCGTTTTACACCAAATTTTACAGATAAGACAAACAATATATAATAAACCTGTTCCAGGCTCCGGAACCATAACACGGTCCTGGTAACAAGGTTTTCACATAATTATTCACTTTCACATTCCTTTAATATTTTCAGAAAACAATTTTCTTTAAAAATTCATTTCTCGTGCTTGGGACCTCGGAATTCGATTCCGGGCATATGCCCAAGTCCCATATTTTCCTACGGACCCTCCGGGACCGTCACATCACGGGTCCGGATCCGTTTACCAAAAATGTTGACCAAAGTCAACTTTATTCAATTATTCAATTCAAAATTCCCATTTTTATCAATTTTCCACATGGAAGTTTCCCGGCTACCTGCCCGGGCTGCGCACGCATATCGAGGTGAGATTAACAGAGGCTTTTGAGGCCTCGAAACACATATTTAGCGGAATTACTTAGGATGACCTTTTGGGTCATCACACATCATCTCATTCATTTCATACATTGCTTGGTGAGGAAGAGAGTAAAAGCACGATGGGTGATGCCGTGCCATGTTTTACATTGCTTTTATCTATACATTGCATGGTGAGGAAGAGAGTAAAAGCACGAAGGGTGATTCCGTGCCATGTTTTACATTGCTTTTATCTATACATTGCATGGTGAGGAAGAGAGTAAAAGCACGAAGGGTGATTCCGTGCCATGTTTTACATTGCTTTTATCTATACATTTCATGGTGAGGAAGAGAGTAAAAGTACGAAGGGTGATGTCGTGCCATGTTTTATATTGCTTTTATCTATACATTGCATAGTGAGGAAGAGAGTAAAAGCCCGAAGGGTGATGCCGTTCCATTTTTTTTATATTGCTTTCATTTACGTTTTGCATTGTGAGGATGAGACTAAAAGCACGAAGGGTGATGTCGTGTACATTCTTGTTTGAGTTATTATGTCCTGCTGACTTGGTTCTTTTGCATTATTGTTTGTTCAGTTATTCATAGTCTCTTCGCACTTGTTACCCCATTACTTGTCCCTGTATTACCAGGATTAACTGCTTATTTCTTGCCCTTTTCTTTGGTAGATATTATAGAACTGTACAAGTAAATTGTTGTTGTCGTGTCTAGCCTCGTCACTACTTCACCGAGGTTAGACCCGGCACTTACTTAGTACATGGGGTCGGTTGTACTGATGCTACACCTGCACTTCTTTATGTTGTGCAGATTACGCAGGCAGACCCGGTGGACATCGTTAGAGGGAGTATCTTCCAGTCCATTTCAGACGGCACTAAGGTAGTTCCGCAGGCGCTCGTGGATCTCGACGTCACTGTCTATTTTTCATTCTGTCATCTATGTATTTTCCAGACAGATGTATCATTTTATTTCAAACTGTTGTCTTTCCAGACAGATGTTCCATTTCTGGGTTTTGGCACTAAAAGGGATTTCTTCATTATTGGCTATTGTTATTTAGATTTTGTTAAGTTTTCGCATTTTTATCACAATTATCTTGTCAGTGTTTACTACTTTCACTTGTTAATAAACCGATTCGCTTGTCTAGCGGGTGCAACGTTAGGCGCCATCACAGCCTGAAGGTAAGATTTCGGGCCGTGACATTTTGTCAGCCCTGAAGACGACAGGGATCGTGGATGGTATGCCAGATTTGTTGCTCCTCCTACAAGTGGGTAAGTAGGTGAAAAGAACATGCCCTTCCCTGAGAAGTGAAACTTTGCACGTAAGTTTCCCTTTTATTTCTCCTCGTTTTATGAAGAATCTAAATTCTCGTATTTGTTTTACTTTTCCTTTTCAGCAACCATGGGAACCGTTGAGGAGATTCCTGGTTTCTGTGGTTGGGTAGAAAAATTGTTAACAGTTTCTCCAATGGAAGAAAGGTCTTGGAAATACCTTTTAAGCAAATTTGGATGGAAAGTGAACACTCACGGTAATTTTCTGTTTCACTTTCTTCCTTGCCTCTATGTTCACTTCAGAACTTATTGACCCCTTTTTTTATTAGGGTTTCCCGTTCGAAGTGTAAGTTCTGCTTCAAGGATCTCTCTATCAAAAGCTTAAGAGATAATCTTGAGTTCTTTGTTAAAGAGAAAAGCTGATAGACCACAGAACTCTAAGGATGAAGAAGAGCAGGATGAAGGCTCGTTGGTTCGTAAGACACGATCTAGGAGACGGGTTGTTTCTGATGACGAAACTACTTCCCTTACTAGTTGTGTTCCTGTGCCTGAGTCTGAAAATGCTACCTTAGTAAGTTCTGATGAAGAGATGCTTGCTGCAACCCGTGACTCTACTGAACAGCTTTTTTCTCGAGGATTTGATAAGAATGCTTTGACTTTATTTCTGAGGAAACGCCTTTTGCCTCGTTTCCTGTGTCAGCTCCAATTGAACCTCAGTTGCCCGTACCTGTTGCTGCTGCCACTGCTCCGCCCGTGGCTATTTTGACTTCCTCAAATGCTCCTACTGCAATAACTTCCCACGTTGAAGTTGGTTCCTCTAGTAGCAGTAAGTCGATGAAACAAGTTACCATCAAGATTCCTGCCTATGGTAATCTTTTGAAGAAATCAAGCCAAGCTGACGTAAGGCTAAAACCTTTGATTGTCCCAGTTGAGAAGTCAAAACTGGAAAGTCACATCTCTCTAACATGGATGAACGATATTGTGCATTCATCCTTAACGGTATAAACCGTGTCTTTTTTGTTTTACATGATTTTTCCTTTACTGGTATAACATTCCCCTTTACATTGTGTAGATCAACCTCATCGGTACGGAGATGATGAAAAGTATTTACCACACAGAGCAGTTGATGAATGATAACCACACTGAGGCAGACAATTGGAAAGAATAGTTTGAGGGTCTTCAGCTTGAGATGAAGGTTTTAGAAGAAGAAAAGTGTACCTTAGAGCAGCAAGTAAAGGTTATGGTAGAGGAATTGGAGGTTGAGAAAGCCTCATCTAATCAGGCCGGCAAAGATAAGAATCTTCTTGAGTCTTCAGTTGTTGAGCAGCTTTCCAAGGCTTATGAAGAGATTAGGAGCTTAAAGGATTTGCTGAACCAAAAATAAACTTACTCTGGGGAGCTTGTTCAAATGCTCACACAAACTCAGGAAGATCTTCATGTCTCCTCAGACAAGGTTAAATTTTTAGAGAAATCTCTTGCCCCTACAAGTTTCTTACGATGCAACCTTCAACGAGAAGGATGGATTAAAAGCTGAGGTTGAGCAGTGGGAAAAAGACTACGAGACCCTTGAAGATTAAGCCACTGTTGATGTTAGCTGGGATTTTCTGAACACTCACCTCGAAACATAAATGGAAGTAACCCAGGAAGTCTTTAACTTAAAAGATGAGATTTCAAATACTAGAGAAACAGTTGAAAAGACCAGGCATAGTCAAATGTTTTCTTCACCTGCGGTTGATGTTCCCGAAGGTGATGAAATCACTCCTGGTGAAGTTATTGCTCAACCTTCCCCTGCTTAAGTTGCTCTTTCTTCTGGTGATGAAGCCAATCTGCCCCACAGTGAAAGTGAAAATTTTTGAAGTGTTCTTTGTTTTTTATTGGTGGAACAATTGGAGGTTTACCCCCGGTTCCATTTAGGGGTAATGTTTTGGAAAATCTTACCCCTAGTCCTTTTTGGGTTTTTTTTGTATAAAACAAACATGTTGGAACTAAGTTCATAATTAGTTTTAACCAAGTTATTATAATATCATCTTCTAAGTTTTTGTTCAACTTCTATGATATTTTATTTCGAGTTTCTGTACTACTCTTTTATTGTGCATTAAAAATGCTTTAGTACTTCGTGTATTTTTTAAACAAGCATGATTTATAAAAGAGGGCCCTTTTATGAATGGCACTTAATGAAGAAGACGTCTCAAATTCATAATGGTGTAAACATACGAAATAAGGAATAGGAACACACACGTATCATCTATAACTCTTTCATAACTATTTCCTTTACAACAGATTTGTAAAAACAATTCAAGGGTATATCTTGTCACCCGTGACTAAATATTTCCTTTTACCTAAACATTCGTAAGATTTTGAAGTGTACATCCACGAGTGTATTCTTCATGGGTTTTTAAATCAGGCTTGCATTTTTGGCTCTTTGACTTTGCTCTTAACTTTCAGTTTGTTGGGTAGACTTCTGACTTTTTCTAGTCTTCTTTGCCTTCCATATATATATATAGTCCCCCAAGTGTTTGAGCATTGAAGTATGAAATCTCGAGCACTTGCTTATTCCTTCCATATGGTCCATTTCTTGAAAAGGAAGAACATACTGGACTCGAAGGTATATACAATTTAGATGATGACTGATTAACCCTTTACATTTCCATCAGAAAGGTTGCAACCCTAGACCGGGAATAATGTTGCTTCTGTGTGTCTTTCAGGTCTAATATTATCATTTGGTGTGGGTTAGCCTTTTTTCCTATCATCTACAATTGTTAGTATAATTTTAACTGTACCAAACAAAAATCGTAAATGAACGATACCTGACCGGGGGTATTTCTTTTTCTTAGAAATAGTATTTCTTTAAATTAACAACATTCCAACTCGAGGGTCAGACCTTGTCATCCACGGTTTCTAACTCTTAGGCACCTTTTTCCAGTGATACCTCGAACTTTATAGGGTCCTTCCCAATTTGGATTTAACTTTCCTACTCCGGTGGTTTTCGTTGATTGGAAAACCTTTTTAATAACGAAGTGCCCAATTTTGAAGTACCTAAGGTGAGCTTTTCTGTTGTAGTATCGTTCTATGATTTGTTTTTGTGCTGTCATCCGTATTAAATCTGCTTCTCTTCTTTGTTCGAGTAAGTCTAAGTTTGTTCTTAATTCCTTATCTTTGACTATTCCGTTGCCAATGTGAATCTCGTGCTTGGTTCTCCTATTTCAACTGGGATTAAAGCTTCTTAACCGTACATAAGCGAAAATGGAGTTTCTCCCGTGGCTGTTTTTACTGTGGTTATATAAGCCCATAACACTCCTGGTAATTCTTCATGCCAATTCCCTTTTGATTTTTTTAATCTCTTCTACAAATTATTGATGATAATCTTATTTGTTGACTCAGCTTGTCCATTTGCCACGGGATGATAAGGTGAAGAGGTGATTCGTTTGATTTGCCAACTTTGAAAGAACTCTGTGATTTTCGAGCCTATATTATTGGCCATTATCACATATAATTTATTTTGGAACTCCAGACCGGCATATAATGTTTTCCCAAATGAAATCTTTCACCGCCTTTTCTCGTACCTGTTTAAAAGCTCCTGTCTCTACCCATTTTGAAAAGTAATCTGTTAACACTAATAAAATGCATACCTTTACGTTAGATTGTGGTAAAGTCCCTACCATACCCATTCCCCACTTCAAAAATGGACATGGGGAAATAATTGTATGTAATAACTCTGCAGGTCGATGCATATTGTTGGCATATCGTTGACATTTATCACACTTGGCTACAAAATGTTCTGCGTCCTCTTCCATTTTGGGCCAGTAGTAACCTGCCCTAATTAATGTTTTAACTAAAGATCTTCCTCCTGCGCGGTTTTCACAATTCCTTTCATTTACTTCTCTCATCACGTACTCTATTTGATTGTGTCCAAGACACCTTGCTAAAGGACCGCCAAACATTTTTCAATATAAATTATCTTGAATTAGACAGTAACGAGCAGATTTTCGTCGTCACATTTTAAGAGCCATCAGCAAACAAAGTTTACATACCTAGATTAGCTCCAGTAAAAATTTGCAATTCCTTTTCTACTTCAGGAATTATTTTTGTATTAAAATTTGTGATGAAATCTGTTAAAACTTGAGACATAATTGTCGTTCTAGGCTGATAGATAATGTCATATTCACTCAGTTCTATTGCCCACTTGGCTAATCTGCCTGACAATTCTTGTTTATGCAAAATATTCCTTAAAGGATATGAGGTTATTACAGAGATAGGATGACATTGAAAATATGGTCTCAATTTTCTAGCTGCCATGACTAATGCTAAAGCAAGTTTTTCTAGATGAGGATATCTAGTCTCAGCATCTAATAAAGATTTACTAACATAATAAATATTAGATTGTTTACCTTGTCCTCCCTTATTAAAAATGCACTTACAGCTACTTCTGCAACTGCAAGATATACATATAATCTTTCTCCATCCCTTGGTTTAGACAATAGGAGAGGATTTGATAAATATGCCTTCAAATCTTAGAGGGCTTTTCGGCATTCCTCAGTCCATTCAAACGGATTCTGCTTCTTTAATACTGAAAAGGATTTAAAGCTTTTTTCTGAAGATCTTGAAATAAATCTTCTCAGAGCTGCAATCCAACCTGTCAATCTTTGTACTTCTTTTTTGCTTGTGAGTATGTTAGGTATTTCTTCAATAGATTTAATCAGTGTAGGATTTATTCAATTCCTCTATTAGATACGAGAAAGCCTAAAAACATACCTGAAGCTACGCCAAAAGCACACTTTTCTGGGTTAAGCTTCATGTTATATCTGCGGAGTATCTCGAAGGTATTTGAAAGATGTTGAAAATCATCTTCCGCTTGTCTTGATTTGACCAACATATCATCAATGTACACTTCCATATTCTTCCCCAGGTGTTCTTGGAACATCTTGGTCACTATTAGCTAATACGTGGCTCCATCATTTTTCAAGCCAAAAGGTATGACTTTGTAACAGTAAGTCCCCCTGTTTGTAATAAATGAAGTTTTTTCTTCGTCTAAGGGGTCCATTTTTATTTGATTATAACCATAATACACATATAGAAATCTTAATAATTTGTGACATGCGGTAGCATCAATCAATTAATATATATGTGGTAAAGGGAATGAATCCTTCGGGCATGCTTTATTTAAGTCAGTTTAACCAACACATACTCTCCATTTACCATTCTTTTTCGGAACTACCACAGTATTAGCTAACCAATTAGGATATTTTACCTCGCGTATTGAACCGATCTTTAAGAGTTTTTGTACCTCTTCATCGATCACTTGATTTTTGAATGATCCTTGCTTCCTCTTCTTTTGTTTGACAGGTACGAATGATGGATCTTCATTTAATTTATGAGTCATCACCTCTGGTGGTATGCCTATCATATCTGAATAGGACCATGCAAAACAATTCGTGTTAGCTTTTAAATATTCAATTAACTTTTTTTTTTATAGCAAATTATACTACTAGGTTGATTGCCTAGTAGTTATTTTATTAATAATAA
>MDKH01009096.1:0-22642 GCA_005239495.1 Nicotiana undulata
GTGAGCAGTGAGACTCCTTCTATTGATACTGTTCCAGTGGTCCGTGAGTTCCCATATGTGTTTTCTGCAGACCTGCCAGGCATGCCACTTGACAGGGACATTGAGTTTGGTATTGATTTGTTACCTGATACCCAGCCTATCTCTATTCCACCTTACCGTATGGCCCAAACAGAGTTGAAGGAATTGAAAGATCAGATTCAGGAGCTTCTTAACAAGGGGTTCATTCGGCCTAGTGTGGCACCCTGGGGTGCACCGGTCTTCTTGCAAAAGTTGCCACAATTTGGACTGGCCAAAAGGGTTGAAATAATTTAAGGCTAAATGTGGCCATAGCCCAAAATATGTTGTCTTTTAGGCTAATGAATATCATTTTAGGCAACCCTCTAGGTAGAATGATACCTTTTAGTTTGAAATTTGGTAAAGAATCGAGTATTACCCCAAAATTACCATAACCTACACTCAAGAGTGGCAACTCGTGCCCCCGATCCTCAACTCCAAACAATAAACAAAAATGCACGTAGCAATCATGGGTGCATTTCATGTAACGTGGTTACGATGTGTTCAAAAACAACAAGTGCACGCCATCGTGACTTGTTATATGATAAATCCATAAACATCCTAATTGGTCTTGAAGGCTAAAACGCTCCTTTAAATAGAATACATAGAGAATAATCGAACATCGCCTCAAATAGGCATTCTAAAATCGTCACGACCATAGTCTTGACTACGTAATCTACATTCGGGTGTGGCAACACATGTCCCCAACTTCAACTTAAAACTATATTAAAATCACGTGTTGTAATTGCGGGTGCATTTCATGTGGCGCAATTGTAACATGTCCAAAAGCAGACAAGTGCACGTCCTCGTGACTTGTTTTCAAGATAAATCCAAAAACGTCAAAAGTGGTTAAAAAATTAAAAAAAAAAGGGCAAATGCACAATAGGAAAAAACACATAAATAATCAGATAATTTAGGCCAAATAATAATAGTTAAGCGACCGTGCTAGAACCACGGAACTCGGGAATGCCTAACACCTTCTCCCGGGTTAACAAAATTCCTTACTCGGATTTCTGGTCGCAGACAAATCAAAAAACAGTCAAAATTCCTCGGTTTGAGATTTTTAATAAAATCGGTGTCCCGTAACATCGTCAACAATCCGGGTGGCGACTTTGAACTAATAATAAATCTCGAAACCGAATAATGTCACTTTTGGAAAAACTCCCTTATTACCCTTCATTAATCCGGGGGTAGTGTAAAAGAAGGTGTGACAGCTCTGGCGACTCTGCTGGGGAACGAACCCAGAATCTCTTGTTCAGGGTTCAAGAATTCGAGCTAATATATATGTTATATTTTGGCTTTCATTATCTGATTTTACGTGTTTAAACCTAATGTGCTAATTTCCATTTGTTACCGCCTTGATATTTATCTGAATTGCATATAAACTGTGCTGAAACCCTTCTTCTCTCTAAGTCTTCTAAATCATCTGGGAAGTGTGCACTTCGTGTGACTTCTTTTTTGTTAGAGTCATCCAAATTTTAGAATGAGGTACGAACAAGTTGCAAAGACGGTGAAGCTTCTGTATTCCCGGTACGCTGCCCCGACCTCGGCTCGAGCTGTCCGCTCGGGTAAGCCTTGTCTAGAACAAAACCCAAGATATAAACCTAGTATAACATAGCCTCATATCGGATCCCTAGTAGGAACGTTTATTTGCATCACGTGCATTTCACTTAGGGGACTCAACACAGGGGTTCCGTCTAGGACAGGTTAACCCAAAATGAAAGACCATCCTGATGCATCCTACTTGCTATGTGTACAATATTTTGTTTCGGTTTGTTTGTTGACCGGCTAAAAGAAGATAACAGAAAAATCAAGAGAGAAATAGAATAGGAGATTTATCGAATTTTTGAAAAAGCCCCGATATTCAAAATCATCCCAAAACTCTGCCAAAATTTTTTAAAATGGATAATAGTATTTCAAAACAAAGTGAGTCGGTGCATATTTTTCAAAATTGTGTCGAGATTTCCGGAACTACGCATTGTTTGATTCTCACCGGTGTGGGATACGTAGGCAACTCTCATCGGGTCCAACCTTATTTTTTCAAAATCAAAATAGAAATATACGGTCGCAAAATTAGGTGATGTCGTTCTTGCCTAAATAGCCAATTATCCCAACGGGGTGCCGGAAGGCTGTTTTTACAAAAATAGCCACTTGTGGTCTTTTCCGAAATTTTGACCCATTTAGCGAGCACAGCCCTAGAAACTTCCTACCCGAAGTATTGAAGGGCCGTATTTGCAAGAGTGGTCCATTTTTCTTAATTACAAAACTTTTGCAAAAATAGCACTTTTCTTTACCTTCGGTCAAAAAATAAATTATGGCTTTGTTTCTTAACCAAATCACTTAATAAATATGCAGAATGAGCACTGTAAAAAATATCCCTTTTAGAGATATCGAGGAAATTCCCGTGGGACTCCATATGTGTTGGAGGGACCTAGGGGAAGTTAGCAGAAAATCTGTCAGAGATGATGAAAGACTTGTCACCGGTCTCAGGAAAACGTTGTGTAGCTACGGTGATGACCTGGACAAAGCCGTAGAGGATTTGACCCGAGTTCGTTAAAAGTTGGCAAAGAGTGCAGAAGAAAGAGCAGAATTTGTGCAAAAAATGAAGAGAAAGCATGACCAAGAAGTTATGGGCTTAAAAAAAAGGATGGCCACCTTTGAAAACGAAATGGCCAAACAAGCAAAGAGATTTAAGGAAGAGAGGAAACAGTGTTACGCCATGATGGCTCAATTAGAAGAAGAATTGCAACAATGGCAGGAGCAGAGTCACAAAGACGCCCAGGTATTAGAGGCAAGATCTCAACAGATCGGACGTCTACTTCAGGAAAAAGGTATCATCAGGCACAGGGTCCGGGAGATAGTCGATTACATTGTCACCAAATGCCAGGAATGCGAAGATATGACTCGGACCACTTTCTTCACAGCGGTAATGATCTTCGTCCACAAGATAATGGATGACCTATACCGCTTCCAGTAGGATATGGCACACAGGCCCGTGGAAAGGCTGAATGATGCCCCACGGGTCCCTGGAGCAATGGAAGCACTAATGTATTCTTGATGTTTTCGAGTCTGTATATCATTTTCCTGTTGTAGTCCTGTCTGAGTCCACTGTAGTTCTTTTTACATTTCCAAGAAAGTATGTCTTGGGTCTTTTGTAGTTTCAAAAAAAATATACTGAAGTATTCTATCTAATGAATGAAAGTTTTGGAAAAATGTTTATTTCCTTCCTTCTGATTTATCCTTTGAACTACGTGATGATCTGATTCACGCGGCGCCGTGATACGTAGGCAATCCACATAGGATTCGATCATAACCTTAAGAAAGAAAATTGAGTGAGGAGTAAAAGAGAAAAAAAAAATAATAATAAAAGAAAGAAAAGAGTGATAAAATGACAGAGAAAAACAAAGGGCGAAAATATAATAAAAAGGGGAAAGTTCAAATCTGAGAAATAAAGCCGGGATGAAACACACAACCGTTGCAAAACATATAGAAAACGTTTAATTGCCTAGGTGCACTGCATATCCCAAACGTGTGATTCCCTATGTGATCAATGCTTCAACCTAACGTTTTTGTGGTTCACTCTTAAAGAGGTGTTTTTAGGTGGTTGGTTTTGCGGTAACCTGGCTTCCCATCCTTACTTCACTAGATCAAATGAGAGCATAGAAATGACATCTGAAGATCACTTACCAATCGTCAAATCTTCCGTGGATGACCCGAATCCAGTAATCAGCCACAGCTGAAGAGAGAAAAATCCTTCGTTGCCGCATGCTGGAAATGTGGGACGCATGGTCCAATGGTAGGGAACCACCCAGTACCATCCCGAGTTTCCTAGAGATAATTCCCAGGACAGGCGGGACCTCCAACATCCCTATAAGTTACCCAGCCACGCCATTTGGATACCCAACTATGTCGGCTCACTTTGCCGGAAGGCTTTCTGAGGTTCGCCCCCAGGCCCTGTTTTCCGGTGTGTCTTCCAACATCTTCACCGCACCACCGATCTCTGCCACGACTCCACCAACTATCTCTGGGCCAATCTTTGAGCCACCGGCATTTACATTCCAAACGTCGTCCTTCCATCTGGACACCACTCATGTCACTCCCAATTCATACCCCCAACAACCTCAGTATGAAGTCACTTTGGGACAAGATAAGAAAAGCCCCGAGCACGAATAAATGGCTCAAAAAATGAAAAGTATTGAGTAGAGCCTCAAGAATATACAGGGACTGAGCGGGCAGAAAAGCGTCTCCTATGTAGACTTGTGCATGTTCCCGCACGTCCACTTGCCTCTCGGGTTTAAAACCACACGTTTGAGAAATACGACGGACATGGGGACCCCATAGCTCATCTAAAAAGGTATTGCAACCAGCTCCGGGGAGCAGGAGGGAAAGAAGAACTTCTCATGGCATATTTCAGAGAAATCTTGATGGGGATTGCATCAGAATGGTACACGGACCAGGATATATACCGCTGGCACATATGGGATGACCTGGCCCGGGACTTGGTTCGATAATTCAAATACAACGTGGATATCTCTCCCAATAGAAACTCTCTATCCATTCTCAAAAGAAGTCCTCAGAAAGTTTCAGAGAGTACGCTATTAAGTGGCGTGAGCAAGCCTCCAGGGTCAAACCTCCGATGGACGAGGTTGAAATGGCCAGTGTCTTTCTACAAGCACAGGAAGCTGATTACTTCCAAAATATGATGTCGACCATGGGCAAACCATTTCCGGAAGCAATCAAAATTGGAGAAATGGTTGAGAATGGTCTAAAGACCGGTCGTATCCTAAGACAATCCGCCATAAGAGCAATCTCCCAGGCCATCCAAAGCGGATACGGGAGTGCAGCCAACAGAAAGAAGAAAGAGGAAGGGGCCATGATGGCTTCCGATGTCATGAATTCTCGATGATACCCAGGTCCATTTCCCAAAACTTCTCAACACTACTATCCTCACCAAGATGCAGCTTATGCTACGTCCCCCTTTCCCTATGCGGTGATGAACGCTCAGCCACATCCCAGGCCGCAACAGCAATACAACCAGAATAGAGCTCCGCCCCTAAGAAATAACCATCGTCCCCCAGCTCTATATAATCCACGCCTTCCTCAAAACAACTATATGTACAATGCCTACCCCCGTGAACCACCAAGGAGACTTAACTTCACTCATATAGGTGAGCCATATTCGAGCCTTTTCCCAAAGTTAATCCAGATGGGACTCCTGCAGCCCGTACCTACGAACGGGAAAAATCCACAATCTTCATCATATAGACAGGGTGCCAGCTGTGCCTACCACTCTGGAGCAGAGAGGCATGACACGAAGGATTGCTGGACCCTCAAACGAGCCGTGGAGAACCTTATAGAACAAAAGAAAGTGGTGCTAAAGGATGAAGAAGCTCCCAATGTGACGAACAACCCATTGCCCACTCACAATAATGGGCCCGTTATCGGCATGATTTGCGAGGACCAAGATTTTGATCCAGATTTGAAAGCTATCATCGCCATCGCATATGTGGAGAAAAAGCCCAAGGCGGCACCCAAGCTAGTCAAGGAGATGAAGAAGAGTAACCCCGTCCCTCAAGCCACGGGGAAGGCTGAAGCCAAGATAAATATGGGAACCTCTAAATACGTTGTTCTTTACGTCCCCAAGGCACCCAGGAAGGAATAATGCGTGTTAAGTCCTCCCAGAAGGTTGCAATTCAACAAAGCAATGATGAACGACCCGAAAATGTATGTGCAAAAGGGGACGTATGTGGGGCGGGGGAAAATAATTTCACCAAGGCTGAATGAGCCCATGGTTATTAGCCGCGCGTCGCAAACTCCCGTAATGGATACCATTGCCGCCCCTTGGAATTACAATAAGACGGTAGTAACATACAAAGGAAAAGAGATCACATGGGAAGCAATTGAAGCAAACTCCTCTGAAGGATACCTCAATATGAAAGACCTAGCCAAGAACAAGCATAAACGCTTCCCTCTTAAAAAACCTATCACCGCGGAAGAAGCTGAAGAGTTCTTCAAGAAAATGAACATGTCTGAATACGCCACAATTAAAGAACTCAGGAAAACCCCTGATCAGGTCTCACTCTTATCTCTGTTGATGGGCTCAAACGAGCATAAAAAATACTCTTGAAAACACTGAATGAAGCGTATGTGCTAGCGGAGACCTCAGTCGAACAATTAGAGAGAATGGCTGAGCGCTTCTTTGAAGAAAACAAAATTTCTTTCAGCCGAAATGATCTATCTCCCGAAGGGGCCGCTCACAACAAATCCTTACACTTGACAGTTAAAAGAGAGGGATATAACGTGAAGAGAGTTATGCTTGACGGAGGTTCCGGGGGAGATATTTGCCCCTTGTCGACACTTCAAAGGATGGAAATCAGCATTGAATGAATCGGGCCAAATAACGTCTGTGTCCGCGCCTTTGACGGAATCAAAGGGACACCATTGGCAAAATAGACATAGTCATGACAATCGGCCCTGTGGATTTTATGGTAACCTTTCAAATCTTGTACATGGACACCTCATATAACTTCCTGCTAGGAAGACCATGGATTCACGCTGCTGGAGCAGTGCCATCTACCCTCCACCAGATGGTCAAGTTTGAAAAGAGATAGTGGTCCATGGGGAGGATGATCAGTCAATATACAGAGACCCCCCGGTCCCATGTCTTGAAGCCAGAGAAGGAAGTGAGCATATTGTCTATCAAGCATTTGAAATTGTGCTTGCCGATCAGCACGAAAAAGGTACTCCATGCCCGCAGCCCTGTCTATCAAATGCGTCAATCATGGTCGCTAGCAACATGATTAGACATGGATACAAACCCGGAAAGGGGCTTGGAGGGTATCACTTAACCGATCTCTCTACCTGCCGCTGAAAAATTCTTCGGCATAAGTTTCCACGCCAGAGATGAAGATGTGAAATGGGCCGATGACCGTAAAAGCAATGGATGGGACCTGCCTCAGCCAGTCCCACACATTGCTAAGACCTTCATCGAACCACAATATATTAAAGATGAAGAGGAGGCCTTTACGGCCGAATAAATTGAAGAAATCTGCGAGGCCATGAAGCAGATGTTATATGAAACTAACATAGTTCAGCCAGGAGAAGGCTCAAGCACCACTGAGGTGCAATACATGGGCCCAAACGCCAAGTTGCAGAACTGGAAGGCTACTCCATTCCCCGTCAGGCGGGAGTCCCGGTAGTTCAGCTTTGCCATCTTTCATGCACTATGAGTTATTTCAGGGTGTAACTCAAGTGTTTATAATTTATTGTATTTCAAATTCCGATGTCAACCCTCCTATGTTTAAATTCAATGAAATGAAATCAAAATTTCATCGTCTATTATTCTTTCTGATTTTTGTTTATTTTTTTTTATTTTTTTTCAGTCCTAATAATGCGGCCTTAAATAAAATGACATGCATGCGGACTTCATACTCTGATCTTAATATGCTGTCTAACCTTGAAATAATGAATCAAGAACCAGAATATGATGAAGATGAGGCTTTTAGAGAAATAAATCGAGAATTGGAACAATTCGAGAATAAGCCTAAGCCAAACTTAAACGAAACAGAACCCGTTAACTTGGGTAATGCAGAAGAGGTACGAGAAACCATGATAAGCGTCCACACTGATGAAAGAACTAGGGACGCTTTGATTCAACTTCTTTTTGAATTCGAAGACGTGTTTGCTTGGTCCTATGATGACATGCGCGGACTAAGTGTCAACTTGGTGGTGCACAAACTGTCGACCTTCCCCGGTTATCCACCTGTCCAACAAAAGCAGAGGAAATTTAAAACAGACATGAGCGACAAAATCAAAGAAGAGGTCACTAAACAACTAAAAGTTGGAGTAATCCGAGTGGTCCAATACACCACCTGGCTGGCCAATGTGATTCCGGTACCTAAAAAGGACAGAAAGGTCTGAGTATGTGTCGACTACCGAGATTTGAATAAAGCGATCCCCAAAGATAACTTTCCACTTCCAAACATACATATCCTGGTTGACAATTGTGCCAAACATGAGGTACAATCTTTCGTGGATTGCTATGATGGGTATCACCAGGTTCTGATGGATGAAGAAGATGCAAAAAAGACAGCCTTCACCACATCCTGGAGCACCTACTGCTATCGGGTCATGCCGTTCGGTCTAAAGAACGCTGGGCAACGTATATGAGGGCCATGACCGCCATTTTACATGACATGATGCACCAAGAAATTGAGGTGTACATTGACGACGTCATCATTAAATCCAAAACACAAGAAGGCCATGTTCGAGACTTGAGAAAATTCTTTGAGCGGCTACGCAAATATGACTTGAAATTGAACCCCGCTAAATGTGCATTTGGTGTCCCTTCCGGGAAACTCTTGGGGTTTATAGTTAGTCGCTGAGGCATTGAGTTGGATCCGATGAAAATAAAATCCATCCGAGACCTGCCACCTCCAAAGACTAAGAAAGAGCTCATGAGCTTATTAGGAATGTTGAACTACATCAGTCGGTTTATCGCACAGCATACCACCACATGTGAGCCGATATTCAAGCTCCTAAAGAAAGACGCAGCAATCAAATGGGTAGATGAATGCCAGGAGGCCTTTGAATAAATCAAGGAATACTTTTCAAATCCACCAGTGTTGGTCCTGCCCGAACCAGGGAGGCCTTTGTTCCTGTACCTAACGGTTTTGGAAAATTCTTTTGGTTGTGTCCTCGGGCAACATGACGTTACCGGGAAGAAATAGCAAGCCATCTACTATCTGAGCAAGCAATTCACTGGTTATGAAGCCAAATACACTCTGCTGGAGAGAACTTGATGTGCCCTAACTTGGGTCGCTCAAAAGCTCAGACATTAGTTGCTGGCTTATACCACGTATCTCATAACCAGGTTGGATCCTCTTAAATACATATTCCAAAAGCCAATTCCCACGGGAAGGCTAGCAAAATGGCATATCCTTCTCACGGAATTCGACATTGTCTATGTCACCGCATGGCCATGAAAGCTCAAGCCTTGGCCGATCATTTAGCTGAGAATCCGGTTGATGATGAATACCAAACTTTAAGCACTTATTTCCCAGATGAGGAAGTCAATTCAGTCGAAGTAATCTCAGAAGACACTGACACCTGGAAAATGTTCTTTGATGGAACAGTTAATGCAAAAGGTGTTGGGATTGGGGCAATCTTGATTTCACACGCGGGACAACACTATCCAGCCACGGCTTGTCTCCGTTTCTTATGCACAAATAATACTGCCGAATATGAATCTTGTAAAATGGGCATTAACATGGCCATTGACATGGATGTAGAAGAGTTATTGATCATGGGAGATTCTGATTTGATCATCAAGAAAGCCTAGGGAGAGTGGGAAACTCGATATGTTAAGCTCCTTCCATATAGACAACATGTGGAAGATCTTAGCAAACGATTCAAGCTGTCGAGTTCAGATATATTCCTCGATGCCACAACGAGTTAGCCGATGCGCTTGCTACCCTAGCTGCAATGCTGCCATATCCGGGTAATGTTCACATTGGCCCATTGGAAATTCAAATCAAGGAAAGGCATGTTTATTGCGACACGATCGAAGTAGACCCCGACGTCCAACCATGGTATCATGATATCAAAAGATTCTTGAAAACAATAGAATATCCAGAGCAGGCCAATGGGGACCAAAAGAGAACCATCTGAAGGCTCGCCAGCAGTTTCTTCCTAAGTGGGGAAGTACTATATAAAAGGACTCCCGATATGAATCTATTAAGATGTGTAGACGCCAAAGAAGCCAAAAAGATTATGAACGAGGTGCACTCAGGAGTATGCGGTCCCCACATGAACGGGTACATCCTCGCAAAGAAAATCTTGCGGGCTGCATATTATTGGATGACCATGCAGAAAGATTATTTCAGTTTCGTCCAGAAGTGCCATAAATGTCAAATACATGGCGACTTAATCCATGCACCACCATCAGAATTGCATCCTATGTCCACACCCTGGCCGTTTGTTACCTGGGGAATGGATGCCATCGGGCCGATCGAGCAAAAGGCCTCAAATGGGCACAGATTTATCTTGGTCTCTATCGACTATTTCACAAAATGGGTCAAAGCAGTCACATTCAAACCTGTCACTAAGAAAGCAGTGGTGTATTTCTTGCACTCTAATATCATTTGTCGTTTTGGTATCCCAAAAACTATCATTACTGACAATGCCGCAATCTAAAAAGTAACCCGATGAGGGAGGTATGTGAATAGTTCCAAATCACACACCGCAATTCCACCCCTTACCGGCCCAAAGCCAATGGCGCCGTCGAAGCAGCAAACAAAAACATCAAGAAAACTCTCAGGAAGATGATTCAAACTTCGATGCAATGGCACAAGAAATTGCCGTTTGCATTATTGGGATATCACACGACCGTACGCACGTCGGTTGGAGCTACTCCTTATCTATTTGTTTATGGCACAGAAGCCGTAATACCGACAAAATTTAAAATTCCCTCCCTTTGGATTATTGTCGAAGCAAGAAATTGAGGATGATGAATGGGTCAAAACTCAATTGGAACGGTTAACTCTGATTGATGAGAAAAGAATGGCCACAGTTTGCCACGGGCAGTTGTACCAACAAACAATGGCCCGCGCCTACAACAAGAAAGTGCGGCCCAGGAACTTCGAAGTGGGGAAACTTGTGATAAGATGTATCCTCCCATACCACGAAGAGGCAAAAGGAAAATTCGCCATGAATTGGAGAGGTCCATACATCATAAGGAAATTGCTACCACAAGGAGCATTGTACTTGGGGGACATCAAAGGAAATGACCCCAAAATGGCTGTCAATGCAGATGCATTCAAAAGGTATTATGTTTGACCTTTTCGTGATGATGATACTAATGATCGAAATGACGAAGGCTTTCATTCATGATACCCCAAACACTATCAATTTTATAAACCCTTTGAGTCGGTTACTCTTCCTTGACTACCCTCTTTGGAATTTGAAAAAAAGAAGAAAAAAAATCAAAACTAAAAACAAATGGTTCCCTGAACTACGTCTGACTTGATTCCGAAAGGATACGTAGGCAGCCTCTCCCTGGGGTTCAGTCACACCAAAATAAAAATCCACATTCCCCCAAGAGTTTAAGCTGGGGCAAGTGTTAAAATTCGGTAATGATTCGCTTGAAAAGTTCCAAAGTTGTAATTGAATACAAATTCTTTTTACCCCAAATCTTGTTCAAGTCCTTCCGATCGATCGGCGAAGAAAAGCCAGAATGGGAGGATACATCTATCTGGACCTGATACAAGCAATAAGATAAATTAAAATGAGAGTGTCTTATCGGTGAAAACCCACACGGGCACCATAAGGCGACGATGAGTAGAGAAACTAAAAATGAGAGAGTATTGTTAGTGAAAACTCGCAAAGAGCACTACAGGTAGATGGCGAGAAGATAAATGAGAGAGGACAATTAGTTAAAACCCGAAAAGGGCACTACTAATCGAAGAGAGGATAATTGGTCACTAATATCGACATGGTCATTGGGCAAGGTTTCTCAACCTCGAGTTAAACGTTGTGACACATTTCTGAGAGTCAGATGGTTTATATAGATCAGGCATCCAGTCCAAGACGCATGTCATGTTCATTGAAGGCCGCGTACACTCCAGATAAGTCTTTCTTCTCTTCCCCGAAAGGGATATTTTTTTTCAAAATTCATTGTCTCCATTTCTTTGTTGTTCTCTTTCAATCCCTTTCAGTCTGATTCTGTTTCTAAAGCAAGGAAAAATAAAGGATAGCAAAACGGATTTACAGGGTTCTCATTTAACGCGAGCCAACATGCAAAGGGCACCGAGCCTCATCAGGCGGATCGAGTCGATCCCGACTGGCCGCAACGGCCGATGCTTCAAACGCAAAACTCTTGGAAGGAGAAAATCAAATTGAAATGCCTATAAAGGCGATTGAAGTGAAAGGTTAAGTCCCGCGTGGCTAACCCTCTCGGCAAAGTTTGAAAAGCCGAAGTGCTCCAAATGCTTTAAAGTTAAAGTTAGAAATGAAAGGCCAATGAAGGCGAAGTAAAGTTGCAAAGGTTAAGTCCCACGCAACTAACCGTTGCAGCAGAATTTGAGGGGCCAAGACTTCCTCGATACTTGGGAAATCCAAAAGAAAAAACAAGTAAAAGACCTACAAAGGCAAAATAAAGTCAAATGTTGGGTCCCACGTGACCGATCTCCATGGTAAAATCTGGAAATCCAGAGTCCCCGGGATTAGAGATGAAACCCAATCCACAACAAGCAAGCAAGTGGTCGAGATCTTTGTCACAAGAGCTGAGATGAAGTTGTTGAAAGTCAAGGCCACAAAACCAACCATCGTTTCAAACTAACAAATTGTTCTTTGTTTGAAGGGAACAGGTGTAACTCAAAATAATGTCGCAAAATGCAGGTGTAACCAAAAGAAAAGGCGCAAGAGCCAGAAGCAGCTCTGCGGCAAAGACTCCAAAAGGGAAGTTTTCTCCAAAATTCTTTCCCGCATTCATTCAAAATAAAACGAAAAAAAGAAGAAGAAAACAATGTTGAAAATAACTCAAACCTAAAGTAGTATTGGGCCTCCAATCCCTAGCTATACTGATGCCAACATAGGAATATTCCATTCCTTAGTTGATGCCAACATAGGGTCTCAATTCCCTAGTTGATGCCAGCATAACCTGATGCCGACATAACTCGATGCCAACCTAGGATATCCTAGTCCTCAGTTTATACCAACATAGGGTCCCACTCCTTAGTCGATGCCCGCATAACCCGATGATTCTTCCAGCATAGGGTCCCATCCCCTAGCAGACACCGGCATAACCTGGTGATCTTTCTGACAACAGCATAACCTGGTGATCACCTCCTGACACTGGCATAATCCAGTGATCTCCTTCCCCCAGACAACAGCATAACCTGTTGACCTTCCCAGACACCGGCATAACCTGGTGATCTTTCTTGACAACAACATAACTTGTTGAATGTTTCCTGACACTGGAAAAACCTAGTGATCTCTTTTCCGGCAACAGCATAACCTGTTGACCTTCCCAGACACCGGCATAACCTGGTGATCTTTCTTGACAACAACATAACTTGTTGAATGTTTCCTGACACTGGAAAAACCTAGTGATCTCTTTTCCGGCAACAGCATAACCTGTTGACCTTTCCAGACATCGGTAGAACCTGGTGATCTTTCTGACAACATCATAACATGATCTCCTGACACTAGCATAACCCAGTGATCTCCTTCCCCCAGGCAACAACATAACATGTTGACCTTCCTAGACACCGACATAACCTGGTGATCTTTGTTGACAACAACATAAGCTGTTGAACGTTTCCTGACACTGGCATAACCCAGTGATCTCTTTTCCGGCAACAACATAACCTGTTGACCTTCCCATACACCGGCATAACTTGGTGATCTTTCTTGACAACATCATAACCTGTCGAACATTTCCTGACACTGGCATAACCTAGTGATCTCTTTTCCGGCAACAACATAACCTGTTGATCTTTCTTGAAAACAGCATAACTTGTTGAACATTTCCTGACACTGGCATAACCCAGTGACCTATTTTCCCGCCAACAGCATAACCAGTTGACCTTTCTTGACACCGACATAACCCGGTGATATTTTCTGACAACAGCATAACCTGTTGATCATTTTCTGACATTGGCATAACCCAGTGATCTCTTTTCCGGCAACAGCATAACCTGTTTGACCTTCCCAAACACCAGCACGACCTATTAATTTCTTTTTGACAACGGCATAACCCGTTGATCCTCCTCAGACACCAGCATAACATGGTGATCTTTTCTTAACGACAACATAACATGTTCATCGCTTTCAATAACAAACTAGTGTATATTTCCTTACAATAACTCACGAAATTTTCCTAGTGAAAGCTGGGGCAAAAAATTTTGTTCGTTTGTTTTGATTTTGTGCAGATTACATTTTTTAGGACATTGGAACTCGAGACGACCAAAAGAAGAAGTTTCGATCCAAAATAATAGAACAAAAAGAGGGAAGAGAAGATTGAATACAAAAGTGCATAAACGGGGAAGATATGGACTATTCAGGACGAGATTGAAGCCATCCGTCTAGTATATACTGCCTTGATCTGAGGAGCAATAAGATGAAACTAGCACCTGCGGCGAACAAGCATCAAGATCCAGGTCTGATTTAGCAGAAGATCAAGACTCAAGACCAAGTCTTAGATAGGAATCTTGTAACTAGCAGCTGATAGGTTTAGTTAGTCTTTAGTTTTGTTACTTCGGTGTAATAAAGAGATCAGCAGCAGTAACAGTAGCAACCGCAGTGAAACCACAGTTACTCGGTAGTCCCAGCTACCAGAACTTCCAAAACTACACTGGCCTGATTCCTTTATAGCCAAGGATATGTAGGAAACCTTTGAAGCAGGGTTCGGTCAAACGTTTCAAAAACGCTTCACAATGGAGTACGCGAATGGGTAAAAGTCGTTCATAACTGCTCACTTTGTCTTTGCCCGAAAACTCTTCGTGTTTCCGAGCAAAGATGGGCAGTTGTGAGCACGTGATTTTTCACCCACCATACGCTCCTCCAAAATTCAATACAAATAAGTTGGTTTTACAAATTTTGTTGAATTTTAGCGATTAATTGTGAATTATTTGCATTGCATATTCATGATTCGTCTTTAGAAATTATTTAAAATTGCGTAATTAGACACGTCATTGTTATCAAGGAATTATAAATTCATTATTTGTAACTAATTTATTAAAGTAACAAAAGAATGATGATTAGTTGATGTGATGTAGTTTTGATAACTAATTGCTAAAACTAATCATTTTTATCTAACAAAACTATAGATTTAATTAGGAGTAATTGTTTTATTTCTAATTGGTCTATAATTAGACAGAATAAGGACAAAATAGATTATTACATCTTTTAAATTTAATTAGATTTGTTTAGATTAATTAAGTCTAAATTAACCTAGAATGTTAAAAATCGGACCTGGTCCAAGAAGGACCCAGGCCCAATTCTTTCTTTTCACTACCCATTAGACCCAGCCCAAATGAACCAATCCGGCCTGACCCCGCTTAAGTCACAACAGACCCCAGCCGTTGATCTCCTAAGATCTAACGGCTGGGAACCCCCCAAAGCCCCAGGTATATAACTGTTCCAAACCACCCACCACCCACATTTCTCTAAAGTCTAACACCTCTGTTTCTTCCGTCTCCCACCTCTCTCTAGAGACCAGCTGGTCTCTGTCGTCCTCCGTCGGCCGAAAATCGCCTCCGACGGCGGAGCTCCACAAAACTTGACCAGAGTTTCACCCTACAACCTATTATTCACCCTCAACCACCTCCCACCATCTGTTTCCCCAAAAACTCAACCGGAAACGAATAATTTCAGATCTAAATCGCTGAAACCCTAAAACTCCACATCCTGCCGACTTGAAGACATTTAATGACTCACACCTACATGAGTCAATAGCTCTTGAAGAGAGCTATTTATTCATGAGGGTTTGAGCTATTTTCAAACCCCGCCGAAGTCCGGCCAAGGTCCGGCGACCCTCAAATTTTTCGGCCATGTGTTCCATACTACTGGTACCTCTTCTTTCTTAGTTCCTTTAATTATTTTAGGGGGAATTGAGTTTAGCAGTAACATACCTCTGTCAATTACTATTTTGGTTGATTCAATCGTTTAAGTTTTACAATCTTTCTACTTGTTCCTTTCTCAAAATGTTACGACTTGATTGTGATTAGTATTAGGTTTTTCGGTTTCTTTTTCTATTTTTGATTTTCAAGACATTTATATGTATGGATTTCTGTCGATAATCAAGCATGAACGATTAGTTGTTTGATCCATGAATTTATGAGTTAAGACACTATTGATTGCATCCTCTTGTAAAAAAAAGGTATATTAGCCATATGTGTGATTCACCCGTATACTGTTTGAAATTGTGATTTAATTTAGTGTTCTTGACTGTGTATAACCATGTATGGTTGTTAATATTTTCCCGTTAACATCATCAAATTAGCAAATTAGTAGATGTTTTCTTTACTTGTTCAAAATTAGCACTTAGTTTATGCATGCCTGGCCTTCCAGGATTCCTTCACCGGGTAGTTAATTAGAGAGATAATTGTACTCGATTAATTAGATATATCTTTTAAATTAAAATAACCAAACTAACTCTAGCAACTTAATCAACTAACTAACTAACCTAAACCCTAGTTAAGAATACCTATTAGTCTTAATTAACTAAAGAACCTAACTAGGGTTGATTAACTAAAGTTTAATAATAACACAAGAACCTTCTTGACTTGTAAAAACCAGATTTGCTAGGGGTATTAGAGTCATTAGGATGGCTGGAAACTTCAAGAATAGGGGGCAGTTGTCCCAAAAAATAAGGGTGACAGTTGCCCTATGTACTATTTCAGCTCTTTGAATAGGGAATATGCCAAGGAATATTACATTCCCAAGCCTCTTATAAATAGGCCCTTCCCTTTAGACTAAAGGGGGATTTTTTTTTTTGGAGACTGAAAATTATTCTTCCTTCACACACAAGAACCTGCTTTCCTCACCCTCTCTTTGTTTTTATTTGCTGAAAGTATTTGAAAAATACACGAAAAAATCAGAATAGCTTCTCCTTCCTTCAAAAATATGAAAATCTTCCTAAAAAATCAGTGAATGAATCCAGCTTCTTGCAAAGTCTCTTTAAAGGTTTCTGGTGGCTCTTCCTCAATTTTGGTTTTGATTTGGGTGCTTGCTTCTGGTTTTTCTACAAAATCCATTCAAGTTATTTTGGTAGATTATTGATATTGAGACTGCTGTTTTGTTGCTGCCTAATCTTTCCTTCTCTTCTTTAAATTTTTTTGGGCCTGACCTTTATTTGGTCAGGATTTCTTTGGATTACTGCTCTTAAAGGTATGTAAAACCGAGCTTTTTATGAAATATAAAGATCTGAAATCTGTTGTATTTCCTCCATGAATCTGTATTTTTTTTTTGCTTAAACCTATTCATGTATAAACTTATGTGACAAAGATGTGATGCATGTGTATAGAATACTACATTATGTTTGTTCAGTTTCTAATCTCTGAACCTTATATAAGTCTACTTCATCTTAAAGTTGTCTTTGTGTGATTGTGTAATCGAGGGGTTGTTGGAAAATAGCATCAAAGGGTAATGAACTTAACCTCTAATGGTTAAGTTCATCATATAAAGATGCTTAAATATTGGTCTGGTTCAGGCCCTAGATAATTAGATATTCCTATGAAATAACACTAGGGTAGATGAATTTGACCCTCTATAATGGTCAAATTCACCCCATATTAGGTGCTTAAACAATAGCTTATCACCCTTTAAGGGTACAAAATGGGTAATCAACAAGGGCTTTAGAGTAGGGAATCTAAACCCTTCAAATGGTTAGATTCACTCTCTCAAAAGGCCTAAATAATCAAAGTCTAGGAGTAAACATGGACTGGAGGTCCAGGGTACAAAAAAGGACGTTCTGGAGTTGAACCTGATCCTCTCATGGTCAGGTTCACACCAAAAGAAGGCACAAATAATTCTGCTTTTAGTATAGTTTAGCATAAGCATTGTCAGGATTAAAACTGACCTTCCCATGATCAGGTTTGTTCTGGTTGATGCTCAACACCTAATTAGTTGGGGTGTTCTACATATTACCAAGAGAGGGCTCAAATGTATGGCCTTAAGGGAATTCAAGTCAGATAACCAGTTGTAAGTCTTCATTTTAGTTTTCTCTCTTCTGGAAAAATTTATCTTTGTAATAGTAGTCGTGTTGTAATTCATCTGTATTTTTTTTTAGCATCATTGTAACTTAAAGGCTGGACTGTACATTCATTTCCAGTTTTCTTTCTTGGTCTATAGTGTTCAAACTGAGTTTAGAAAAGGGACATTTCGAAATTCATGTTCTGAAAGTAAAACGATAATATTAGGGATCGTGTATGCTATAAACATTTACTGGATTCTGGAAATAGTTATTTCAAATTCAGTTTGTTTTAATACAAGTGGATTTAGTAGATTATTTTCAGTTCATCTCGTACCCTATTAAGTTCTCTGAAAATCGATGTAAGAACACGTTGAATACATATGAATCTTGAAACATGTGCTTAGGCTATCTAAAACTAGCAAGAATTGCTAATTTAGAATTGGTAAAAACTGCTTGTGCTATGTTCCTCTTTAGAAATTACAAAGTTCAGAAAATAAAGTACTTTTAGCCTATCGATTTGAAGCAAAATCAGTAGATAATGTATTTATATGTCCGTGTTTTTATAGATGTATGTATATCTGCATAAATGAGATGCAATTTGATATTTTCCACCATTTATCACGTTAGGAAGTAAAGGCGATTGAGATTTGATTGATGATTGAATTCTTTTTAATTAGCAATCTTCTTGCAAAAGTAGCCACAATTAGGACTGTCCAAAATGGTTGAAATATTTTAGGGCTAAATGTGGCCATAGCCTAAAATATGTTGCCTTTTAGGCTAATGAATATTATTTTAGGCAACCCTCTAGGTAGAATGGTACCTTTTAGTTTAAAATTTGGTAAAGAATCGAGTATTACCCAAAAATTACCATAACTTACACTCGGGAGTGGCAACTCGTGTCCCCGACCCTCAAATCCAAACAATAAACAAAAACGCACGTAGCAATCACGGGTGCATTTCATGTAACGTGGTTACGATGTGTTCAAAAACAACAAGTGCACGCCATCGTGACTTGTTCTAAGATAAATCCATAAACATCCTAATTGGTCTTGAAGGCTAAAACGCTCCTTAAAATAGAAGAAATAGAGAATAATCGAACATCGCCTCAAATAGACATTCTAAAACCATCACGACTATAGTCTTGACTACGTAATCTACATTCGGGTGTGGCAACTCATGTCCCCGACTTCAACTTAAAATTATATTAAAATCACGTGTTGTAATTGCGGGTGCATTTCATGTGACGCAATTGTAACATGTCCAAAAGCAGACAAGTGCACGTCCTCGTGACTTGTTTTCAAGATAAATCCATACACGTCAAAAGCGGTTAAAAATTAAAAAAAAAAAAGGGGCAAATGCACAATACGCAAAAACACGTAAACAATCAGATAACTTAGGCCAAATAATAATAGTTAAGCGACCGTGCTAGAACCACGGAACTCGGGAATGCCTAACACCTTCTCCCGGGTTAACAAAATTCTTTACTCGGATTTCTGGTTGTAGACAAATAAAAACAGAGTCAAAATTCCTCGGTTTGGGATTTGTAATAAAATCGGTGTCCCGGAACATCGTCAAAAATCTGGGTGGCGACTCTGAACTAATAATAAATCCCGAAATCGAATAATGTCACTTTAATTGGAAAAACTCCCTTATTGCCCTTCATTAATCCGGGGGTAGTGAAAAAGGAGGTGTGACATCACTTAAATTGAAAAAACTCTCTTATCCCACCCTTTCGGAGAAAAGGCGGTGTGACAATAAATACCGAGAATTATGTCACGACCCAATTCTCCCTTCGACTGCGTCTCGTGACGGCACCTAGTCTAGACGACTAGGTAAGCCTATTCCTTAAGCGAAATTTAGATTAAACAGGTAAAATAATACAAAGTGAAATAAATCATAATAAAGTCGACGTTGCTCGGCATTAACAATTACTTCACCCAGAACCCGGAATATCACAATACATCACAAGCTACTCTACTGCTCAATATGTACAACTGGAAAAGAAAAGACCATATGGTTTCATCTACAAGTAATACAACTTCAAGATAGGAAGGGGACTCGGAGATCTGCGGACGCTGTAGATTATACCTCGAGTCTCCTGATACTGCTGTTGCTGGCTAGCTGAGATATCGCGTACTAGGACCTGGATCTGCACATGGGGAAAACATGCGCAAAAGGGTGTGAGTACTCCACATTCAATACCCAGTAAGTGCCAAGCCTAACCCCAGTCAAGTAGTGACGAGGTCAGGTAGAGGCCCTACTGAGGTTTGTAAAGTAACAGATATAGAGAACAAGTAAGTAAAGCAAGTGATAATCAACAAAATTATGAGTAAATGCTAGCAAGAAACGGTATAATCGAATGCTCGGACCAATGCAATATATATATATAAAGCTCTGTAAGAATGTAAAGGTACAATGCAATGCAATATGAGGGAAAGGCTCAGGTCTCTGCCCGCAATCCCTATGTATGCAATGCAGTATGAGGGAAAGACTCAGGTCTCTGCCAGCAATCCCTGTACGCAATGCAAAATGAGGAAAAGGCTCAGGTCTCTGCCCGCAATCCCTATATGCAATGCAGAATGAGGGAAAGGCTCAGGTCTCTGCCCGCAATCCCTTTGTATGCAATGCAGTATGAGGGAAAGGCTCAGGTCTATGCCCGCAATCCCTATGTATGCAATGCAGTATGAGGGAAAGGCTCAGGCCTATGCACGTAATCCCTGTATGCAATGCAGAATGAGGGAAAGGCTCAGGTTTATGCCCGTAATCCATGTATATATATACATAATATAAAGTAAATCTCCAAAATAACGTAGTTTAAGGGTTTGAGGAAAAACCAGTTGGAAATCTCGAAGTAAAATCATTAAATCATTTTCAAAGAATAGTAACGATTGGAAAATCAGTTAGAAATCAATTTACCATGATAAATCTTAAGTAATTATGCAATTGAAAGGAAGCATTATGTAGAAATAAATATGGGACTCCAGTGAAAATATCTCGTGCACGTGCTCGTCACCTCACGTACAGGGGGTTTTTATAGGAAAAACCGGTAAAAATGCCTAAGGGAAATTCTCCAACACAGAGTTAGGCAAGCCACTTACCTCAACTGTGCAAATCAACCGCTAATAACTCTTTTGCCACGAGTATCCAACTCTGGGTGGCCCAAATCTATTCAATTCGATGGTTTAATGTAAATATAAATTCGAGAAATCAAAAAAACTAATTAATTCAGAACTATTACGCGAAATTAGAAAATTTGACCAAAACGCCCCTCGGGTCCACATCTCGGATTCGGGTAAAATTTATATTTTCTGAACCCTTATTCACTCACGAGTCTAACCATATGAAAATCTCTCAAATCGGAGGTCAAATACTCAATCAAAACACCAAAAATCGGTCTAGGAAGTTTCTTCCAATTTTCCCCAATTTCAGCTCAAAAATCTGGAATTTAAGGGTGGAATTTACGATTTGGAACATGAAAATTAACCTATGGTGTTTAGTAATCACTTACCTCGATCACCGAGGTGAAAATCCTCTCAAAGATCGCCTCTCCCGAGCTCCCAAAACTCAAAAATGGTGAAATAACATAACCCTCGGATTTTTGGAATGTGAACAGGGATTTACGCACTTGCGGTCCCTCTCACCGCACTTGCGGTACCGCACCTGCGGAAAAGGCATCGCAGGTGCGGAATTTCATTAAATCCCCTTGGGTCGCACCTGCGGTTCCGCACCTGCGGGACCCAGGTCGCACCTGCGGACACTGCCCAGCCTAACCAACTTCGCACCTGCAACCTCTATATCGCACATGCGTGATCGCACCTGCGGGAAATCCTTTGCAGGTGAGAAAACACCAGAAGGTTGCCCAGTTCAGCAACTTACCAAGTCCAAAATTCTTCCGTTAAGCATCCGGAACAACCCCGAGGCCCCCGGGACCTCAACCAAAACCACCAACTGACCCCAATACCCTATCCAAACTTGGTCGGGCCTTAAAAACACGTCCCATAACATCAAAATACCCAAAAATGCATATATTCAAGCCTAAGAATCATAGGAATTTTCAAGAATTCGCCCCCGACGCCGAACCACGTCTAAACTCGTCTGAATGACCTCAAATTTTACACACGATTATCCAACTCCGGGTGGCCCAAATCTATTCAATTCGATGGTTTAATGTAAATATAAATTCAAGAAATCAAAATAACTAATTAATTCAGAACTAATACGCGAAATTAGAAATTTTGACCAAAACTCCCCTCGGGTCCACGTCTCAGATTCGGGTAAAATTATATTTTCTGAATCCTTATTCACTCACGAGTCTAACCATATGAAAATCTCTCAAATCAAAGGTCAAATACTCAATCAAAACCCCAAAAATCAGTCTAGGAAGTTTCTTCCAATTTTCCCCAATTTCAGCTCAAAAATCTGAAATTTAAGGGTGGAATTTACGATTTGGAACATGAAAATTAACCTATGGTGTTTAGTAATCACTTACCTCGATCACCCAGGTGAAAATCCTCTCAAAGATCGCCTCTCCCGAGCTTCCAAAACTCAAAAATGGTGAAATAACATAACCCTCGGATTTTTGGAATGTGAACAGGGATTTACGCACTTGCGGTCCCTCTCACCGCACTTGCGGTACCGCACCTGCGGAAAAGGCATCGCAGGTGCGGAATTTCATTAAATCCCCTTGGGTCGCACCTCCAGTTCCGCACCTGCGGGACCCAGGTCGCACCTGCGGACACTGCCCAGCCTAACCAACTTCGCACCTGCGACCTCTGTATCGCACATGCGTGATCGCACCTGCGGGAAATCCTTCACAGGTGAGAAAACACCAGAAGGTTGCCCAGTCAGCAACTTACCAAGTCCAAAATTCTTCCGTTAAGCATCCGGAACAAC
>ML243356.1:645-20747 GCA_005239495.1 Nicotiana undulata
TTGAGGTCATTCGGACGAGTTTAGACGTGGTTCGGCGTCGGAGGTGAATTCTTGAAAATTCCTAAGTTCTTAGGCTTGAATCTATGCTTATTTGATGATTTTGATGTTATGGAGCGTGTTTTTAAGGCTCGACCAAGTTCGAATAAGGTATTTGGACTAGTTGGTGGTTTTGGTTGAGGTCCCGGGGGCCTCGGGTGTGTTTCGGGTGTTCAAACAGATACTTTAAGGCCAAAAGCTTTTGCTGGTTTTCTGGTTTTTCTTCAGCTGTGGGTTGTTCTCTGCGATCGCAGGTCAGCCCTCGAGATCGCATAAGGGAAGTCGAGGGAGGCCTGAGGTTGTTCTGTGCGATCGCAGAGCCTGAAGGGTTTGGTCTCCGCGATCGCATTCAATGGGTCGCGATCGCATAGGTTTGGGGTGTGAAGCTACGCGATCGCATTGGGTTATTTGGGCGCATGGGATACTTACTCTCCGCGATCGTAGAGGATTCTCTGCGATCGCATAGAAGAAGTGACTGGGCAGAATATTAAAAACCCCATTTCGAACCCAAAGCCTATTTTCACCATTTTTTAGTTCTGGGAGCTCGGGGGAGACGATTTTTGAGAGGATTTTCACCTGGATAATCGGGGTAAGTGATTTTCTACCATCATAGGTTAATTTCCATGATTATAATCTTAAATTCCACCCTTAATTCGAGATTTTTGAGTTGAAATTTGGAAATTGGAAGAAACTTCCTAGAACGAATTTTGGGGTTTTGATTGGGTAATTGACCTCCGATTTGAGAGGTTTTTGTATGGTTAGATTCGTGAGAGAACAAGGGTCCAGAAAATATAAATTTTTCCCTATTTCGAGACGTGGGCCCGAGGGGCGTTTTGGTAAAATTTTCTAATTTCGCGTATTAGTTCTGAATTAATTAGTTATTTCGATTTCTTGAATTTATATTTACGTTATCCCATCGAATTGAATATATTTGGTCCACTCGGAGTTGGATACTCGTGGAAAGAGAGTGATTAGCGGTTGAATTGCACAGTTGAGGTAAGTGGCTTGCCTAACTCTGTGTTGGGGAATTTCCCTTAGGCATTTTTACTGGTTTTTCCTATAAAACCCCGTGTACGTGAGGTGACGAGCGCGTGCACGGGATATTTTCAATGAAGTTCCTTATTTATTTCTACATAATACTCCTTTTCAACTCTATTATTACTACTATCATTTAAATTGCATAATAACTTAAGATTTATCAGGGTCAATTGATTTATAACTGATTTTCCAATCGTTACTATTCTTTGAAACTGATTTAATGATTTTTCTTCGAGATTTCCAACTGGTTTTTCCTCAAACCCTTAAACCACGTTATTTTGGAGATTTAATTTATATTATGTATGCATACAGGGATTGCGGGCATAGACCTAAGCCTTTCCCTCATTTTGCATTGCATACAGGGATTGCGGGCATAGACGTGAGCCTTTCCCTCATTCTGCATTGCATACAGGGATTGCGGGCATAGACCTGAGCCTTTCCCTCATTCTGCATTACATACAGGGATTGCGGGCATAGACCTGAGCCTTTTCCTCATACTACATTGCATACATAGGAGTTCCGGGCAGAGACTTGAGCCTTTCCCTCATATTGCATTGCATTGTACCTTTACTTTCTTACAGAGCTTTATATATATATATATCGCGTTGATACGAGCATTTGATTATACCGTTTCTTGCTAGCCTTTACTTATAATTCCTGTCGATTATCACATGTTTTACTTACTTGTTCTCTATATCTGTTACTTTGCAAACCTCAGTAGGGCCTCTACCTGACCTCGTCACTACTTGAATGGGGTTAGGCTTGGCACTTACTAGGTACCGAATGTGGAGTACTCACGCCCTTCTGCGCATGTTTTCCCCATGTGCAGATCCAGGTCCTAGTACGCTGTATCTCAGCTAGCCATCAGTAGCAGTATCAGGAGACTCATATAATCTGCAGCGTCCGCAGATCTCCGAGTCCCCTTCCTATCTTGAAGTTGTAGTACTTGTAGATTAAACTATACGGTCTTTCCTATCCAGTTGTACATATTGAGCAGTAGAGTAGCTTGTGATGTATTGTGGTAGTCCGGGTTCTGGGTAAAGTAACTGTTAATGCCGAGCGGTGTCGACTTTACTATGATTTATTTCACTTACTGTTATTTTACGTGTTTAATCTAAATTTTGCTTAAGGTATAGGCTTACCTAGTCGTCTAGACTAGGTGCTGTCACGAGACCTAGTCGGAGGGAGAATTGGGTCGTGACAGTAATTGTATATATAGGGATTGGGTCCTACGCCATGGTGGATTTGGAGAGTACTTGAAATATATATATATGGGAGCGGGCCGTACGCCATGGCGGATTGAGAGATATTGGCTTGACAAATACATGGAAAATTGGAAAGTGTACATTGTTGTTTAATTTCAGTAGCTACTTGGATTTCTGTACTTGTTGTGTATTTTCTGCTCACTGCCTTACCTGCCTACTGTATTTCATTATATTCTGTCGTATGTTATATTATTGGACCTTAGTGAGTGTCAAATTGACCTCTCGTCATTACTTCTTCGAGATTAGACGAGATACTCAATGGGTACATATTTATTTATGTACTCATGTTGCACTTTTGTACTTAACTGTACAGGTTCTGAGGCTGGTGCATCTGGTTATCAGACCGTAGCTAGATATTGACCGTAGCGGAGCTGACTTCACGGTGAGCTGCTTCTTCTGGCGACCTCCGGCAGCACCATGGAGTTTCATTTACTTTTGGTTTCCCGTCTATTTATTCAGACAGTGGGATTGTATATTCTATCTTTTGGTTATCCTGTTAGTATGCCCGTGACACTCATGACACTAGTTCCTGGCACACACATAGTGGTTATTTTGGGATTTTGGGCGGTATATATATATATATGTTCGTGCACTGGCACACGCTTCTTTATGGCTATTATATCTACCACGGGGTTATATTCTTTAGATATCATGTTTAAACTTGTCAAATTTGGTAAATGTTGAATTATATAATTAAATAAAAAAGGGATCATTTAGTGAAATTTATGTTGGCTTGCCTAACCCCGCAGTTAGGCGCTATCACGACTTGAGTTAGGATATTGGGCCATGACAATTACTTAGATGCATCGTTGAATATTAAAATTAAAACGTCTGACCTATATCTATATCTATATATATAAGGGCCGGGTTATTTTAAAGATTAATAACTTGTGAAGATCCTAATTAGTATATATAATTTATCATCAAATATATTTGTTTGTAAATTGATTCATCGACTTATAACTTACTTAGATGCATCGTTGAATATTAAAAACAAAATGTCTGACCTATATCTATATCTATATATATATAAGGGCCGGGTTCTTTTAAAGATTTATAGACTTGTGAAGATCCTAATTAGTATATATAATTTATCATCAAATATATCTGTTTGTAAATTGATTCATCGACTTATAACTTCCTTAGATGCATCATTGAATATTAAAAATAAAACGTATGACCAATATCTATATCTATATAGATAAGGCTCGGGTTCTTTTTGGGATTGATAGACTTCTGAAGATCCTAATTAGTATATATAATTTATCATCAAATATATCGGTTTGTAAATTGATTCATCGACTTATAAATTACTTAGATGCATCGTTGAATATTAAAAATAAAATGTCTGATATATATATATATATATATATATATATATATACATATATATATATATGTATAAAACACGCTTCACTGTACTCCTTTAATTACATATATATCATGTTGTAATATATATTAGTGTATTCATCCCTTGTATTACAAAAGTGTTAATGGATTACATTTATATTATTCATATAGTAAATATAAAAGTGATTTTTAATTTTGATCAATGTTGACCTAATAACCGACCAACTTTGGTCGGTTATTTTCCAGAAATTAAATTATAGAGACCAACGTTGGTCGATAAATGCTTCCCCTGTATTAACGGACTAACTTTGGTCGGTAATTTTAAATAAGATTTCTTTTTATTTTATAAAACATTTTAAATAATAATATAACTATTAAAATTTTATAACTAGGTCCCACATTACCGACTAAAGTTGGTCGATAATGTGAAAGTTTCTTTGACTAAGCAAGTCTGACCAGCTCGGTCAACTTGTTGACCACTTTACCGACCAACTTTGGTCTGTAATTTATTTAAAATAAATATAAAATTTTTTCTCCCCTTTTCGGACCAACTTTGGTCGCTTTTTTTTTACCAACCAACTTTGCTCGCAAAATTTTGTTCGCTAATTACCAGATTTTGAGTAGTGTAATTCTACCTTACCTGTTATTATATCACCTGGTTTGCTAGCTGTGCATGTAGAGCAACTCTTACAGGTGTTAGAAGAATGTAAGACTACCATCGGTTGGACCACGACAGACATAACGGGAATCAACCCAGCCTTTTGCATGCACAAGATTTTCTTGGAAGAGAGGCACAAACCTTCCAGAGAACATCAACGACGGTTGAACCTGAATATGAAAGAGGTGGTGAAGAAGGAAGCTATCAAGTGTTTAGATGCAGGTATCATCTTCCCCATCTCTGACACCAATTGGGTCAGCCTTGTTCAGTGTGTGCCGAAGAAGGGAGGAATGACGGTCGTACAATATGAGAATAACGCTTTGATCTCGACTCGTACAATCATAAGGTGGCGGATTTGCATGGATTATCGAAAATTGAACACAGCCACCTGTAAGGACCATTTTCCCTTGCCATTCATTGACCAAATGTTGGACAGGTTGGCTTGGCGGTCTCACTTCTATTTCTTGGATGGATATTCGGGGTACAATCAAATCTCAATATTCCCTGAAGACAGAGAGAAAACATCCTTTACTTGTCCGTATGGCATCTTTGCCTTTCGTAGAATGCCTTTTGGATTTTGCAATGGATCGGACATATTCGAGCGGTGTATGTTAGCCATTTTCACAGATATGGTTGAAGACATTACGGATGTATTTATGGATGATTTCTCTGTAGTGGGGGATTCATTTGAAGACTGTCTTCACAATTTAAGAAGAGTGCTCAAAAGATGTGTTGAGACAAATTTAGTGATGAATTTAGAAAAGTGCCATTTTATGGTACAAGAAGGGATCGTCTTGGGGCATCGAGTGTCCAGTAAAGGAATTGAAGTCGACCATGCTAAGGTTGATGTGATTGAGAAGTTGACACTGCTTACTTCGGTCAAGGCAGTGAGAAGTTTCTTTGGGCACGCCGGGTTCTACAGGCGATTCATAAAAGATTTCTCCAAGATTGCTAACCTTTTTGTGTAAACTCCTTGAAAAGGATCATCCCTTTGTGTTTTCTAATGATTTCAAGTTGGAATTTGAGGAGTTGAAGAAGAGACTGGTGACTGCACCTATCATTGTTTAACCCAACTTGGAGCTACCGTTCGAGCTCATGTGCGACGCCAGTGATTATGCTATAGGAGCAGTCTTGGGGCAGCGAAAAGACAAGTTGATGCACCCAATTTACTATGCTAGTAGAACGCTCAGCGGTGCATAACTCAATTACACCGTAACAGAGAAGGAGATGTTGGTTGTAGTGTTTGCATTCGACAAATTCAAGTCATACTTAATTGGTTCAAAAGTTATTGTTTATACTGACCATGCAGCAATTACGTACTTGATATAAAAGAAGGACTCAAAGTCACGTTTAATCCGCTGGGTTCTTTTGCTACAAGAATTCGATGGACATCCGTGACAGAAAAGGGACAGACAATCAAGTAGCAGACCATCTCTCGAGGTTGGAAGGAGCTGAAAAGAAAGTGGAGGTTTAAGATATAACAGAGACATTCCCGGATGAACAATTACTAGCAGTGACAACGGAGGAGACGCCATGGTATGCTGATATTGCTATCTATTTAGAAAATGGTATTGTACCTTATTAACTCTCTTCAATTCAAAATAATAAGTTCTTTCGTGATTGTCACTCTTATATTGGGATGAACCTCTACTATTTAAAATATGTGTAGATAACATGATCCAGAGGTGTATCCCTGAGAAAGATCAACCTTCTGTTTTGCAGGCGTGCCATGCTTCATCATACGGTGGACACTTTGGAGGAATTCGGACAACGGCGAAGGTGTTGGAATCGGGTTTTTATTGGCCAACTCTGTTGAAGGATGCCCATGCTTGGGTGAAAGTTGCGATGAGTGCCAAAGGACAAGCAACATATCTCGACGTCACGAGATGCAGATGACTACAGTTCAAGAGGTGGAGGTATTTGACATGTGGGGGATTGACTTTATGGGGCCATCATCAGCTCATATGGTAACAAATACATATTGGTAACAGTTGACTATGTCTCCAAATAAGCTGAAGTCGTGGCTCTCCCAACCAATGATGAAAAAGGGGTGACATGCTTTCTAAAGAAAAACATCTTCACATGTTTTGGCACCCCGAGAGCTATAATCAGTGGTGGTAGAACCCATTTTTGCAATAGAGCATTCGCACGACTGTTGGAAAAGTATGGAGTTCGCCATAAGGTGGCCACAGCTTACCCCTCCACCCCCACAGACGAGCGGGCAAATTGAAGTGTCCAACAGGGAAATAAAATGTGTCCTGACCAAGACAATGAATGCGACAACGACTGATTGGACAAAGAAGCTGGATGATGCATTATGGGCGTACCTCACAACATTTAAAACTCCAATTGGTATGTCAACATACAAGTTGGTATTTGGAAAAGCATGCCATCTTTCGGTAGAGCTTGAGCATAAAGTCCTTTGGGTGCTGCGGCAGTTGAATTTGGATATGGAGACCGCAGGAACTAGTAAAGTCAGTGAGTTACATGAACTCGAGGAATTTAGGTTCCATGCATTTGAGAATTCAAGATTGTACAAAGAAAGGATGAAAATGATGCATGATAAGCACATTCTAGATCGGAACTTCAAACCCGGATATCTAGTGTTGTTATATAACTCGAGATTAAGATTGTTTCTAGATAAGTTGAAGTCCCGATAGTCAGAACCCTTCAGAGTGGTGCAAGAGTTCTCAAGTGGAGCTATAGAAATTGAATCCGCAGATGGAACAAATAAGTTCACGGTAAATGGGGAAAGGTTTAAACATTACCTTGGAATGGTCTAAGAAAAAGGGGATAGAGTGGTGATATCTTCGGAAGAGCCTCAATACACGAGCAAATAGTAATAATGAAAGCATGTGTTGTGCCACGATGTTAAATCAAGCGCTTACTGGGAGGCAGCCCATGGTTTGTTGTAAATCATCGTGCCGCGACGTTAAATTAGGCGCTTTTTGGGAGGCAACCCATTATTTTTCTTTGTTCTTATTTTTGTAATTTCTTTTTAACGATGACGATATTGACCGATCTACTAATGTGCATGGGCGAAATTATGCACATCGGAAGGACTCGGGGTGACGAAATTATCTCGGAGATAGGTAAAAGTGCGAAAAAGAAAAAAACTTTCTAAAGGTCGAAATCCGCGGCCGCGGATTCGACTGCGGATTTGCACTTGTCACCGTTGCAAGTCCGTGCCGCTGATTTGAATGCGGATTTTGTACCCCCTTATATCCCACATCCGCGGATTAACCACGGATGGGGCGCCGTTCAGGTTTAATGATTTTTTATTAATTTTCTTTTCTTTTCTTTTCTTTTATTTTCTTCCCTTTTATTTTACTTACTTCCCCTCCTAACCGCCCACTCCCCCACTTCTTCCTCCCTAACCCTTAACAAAATCTAAAAACCTTCCCCCCTTCCCCAAAGCAAATGCACGCCCCTTCCCCTTCTTCTCCCCCAATTTCTCATATCAACAAAATATTCTCTCATTCTTCCTCTTCTCTACTCAACCACTCCCCAATATCCATTTCTCACAAGATCTTCAAGTAAGTAACATGATTCTACTTCCCTTTTTATTTGAGTTTTTTTTTTAAAAATTTTCCATTCTTTTCCTTTTCTATTCGAAGGGTAGGATGGTAGAAGTTATGGGTACTCTTGTTTTTGTTTTGGATTGTTAGTATATCTGCTGGCATGTGAGGGTAATAGATTTGGTTGGGTTGGGGAAGACATTGTCTAGTTTGTGAAGAATAGAAGTTTAATTGGGTCTTTGGGTAAATTGGGGGGAATGTGCATATTAAGTATTTGTTGGATTGCCACAATGCGTTTTGAGTATAAATTGTGACCAATGGTGCGAGTGAAGTCTAAGTAACCGCCCTTGGTTCACATATTCTGTTGATCATTGATAGTGGTGTTTGTTGTGTAGGTACCATGATACCTTCAAAGAAGAGATGAACTACCGGTGCCTCATCAAGTGGTCATGGAGGCTCATCCCGGGCACAGACACCGGCCAGTGCACCTCAGTTTATCGTACCAGGTTTGTCTCCAGAGCTTCCCAAGACCGTTTCAGTTTGAAGGCTACTAGAAAGCCTATACTAGAAAGGGGTATTGACAGATGGTCTCTCCAGGATGAGTTCCCTAATATGTATCGGGAGTTGATTAGGCGCAGGCTGGACATTTTCTTCGAAGAGCTAGAATAGGGCAACTTGATGATTGTCCGGGAGTTCTACGCTAACTGCTCCGAACATGAGGATCACATATACACTGTGCGACAAAAAAGGGTGGATGCCTCGATAGAATCCATTAGGAGGGTGTATCGATTGCTTGTGTTCGATGGGGCGAAGGACTACTATGATACTTATAAGAGGGAACCAATCACATGGATTGTAATTTTCACAACTATATGTGTAAGAGACAAAGAGGTAGTGTAGGTTGTGCCGGGATCGAAGTTGCACTCCGCCTCACTCACCTTTGAGGGAAAGTGTTGGTTGTACATCATCAATAGTCGCCTGCTTCCGTCCTACAGCACCACTGAGGTCAATGGTCAGAGCTGCTTTGATCAGGTGCTTCGTGAATGGCCACGATCTTGATGTGGCCAAGGTTATTCAGTCTGAGATGTTCATCCGTTCACCACTGAATAGGTATGGGTTCTTCTTCCACTTTATGGTCACTAGATTGTGTCGGGCAGCAGGGGTGCCAGAGAACCCAAATTGGGATGGCAAGGTGCCGAGAGATCCAAAGTTTCGGGCAGACAAAGTGACCATCGGGAAAGACCTGATGGCACCTGGGGCAGGTCATAGTGATGATTCTGATGCGCCGGAGGAGGGCGATGAAGGGCAGGAGGAGGTTGGACCTGCCTCACCCCCACATGAACAAGCTGCAGCAGCTGAAGGACCATCCGAGGTTAGACGGAGTACGCAGATGACAACCTTAGAACAGGAAATCACAGAGCTGCGCACTTCCATCACGGAATTGGGGGCTAGAGTTGATGCCTTGGCCACCCAAAATGCGAAGTCGGAAAAGAAAATCATGGGCTGGCTGTGTGCGTTGGGGAGGGCGTGCCATCTCGACCCCGACACTGACTCCGATCAGGACTGATATACCAGGGGAGTTCCTTTACCTCACATTCCTTTATTTTGTATGACATGGGGACATGCCATCATATTAAGTGTAGGGTGGGGGATACTTTGTTTGTATGTTGTATGTAGAATTGTTTCGTAGTTTATTTACATAAATCATTTTCGACTTGTCCCGACGATTGATATCATTCGACGGGTTTCTTGAGGGACTAAAGTCGAAGAAGAAAATAACAAAACAAAAGATTTTCTTTTGTAGTACTGTATCAATTCCCCCTTAGTTTTTCTTTAATCCACAATTCTTTTCGAAGGGTTTTATTTGAACCAGGTGTAGTTAGTTTTTTATCTTTTAGTTAGGAACTTGTGGTGTAACGACCTGGCCGATCGTTCCATGAGATTAGCCCCGTTTCCCCTATTTTAGCTTTGTTATGTGCTAATTAACCTAATTATGATGTGTTGGGTCGATTGGTTCGGGTTCAGATTAGTCGTGGTGAGAATTGAGACGCTTTGTCTCCTATTGGCTTAATAGTTAAAAAAATCAACTGGGAGTTGACTTATTGGTAAACGACCTCGAATTGTGGATTTTATGGCTGGGATAGCTTTGTTAGGTTATTTGGGACTTAGGAGTGTGTTCGGAATGTGGTTTTGATGTCCGTAGTAGAATTAGGTTTGAAATGGCGAAAGTGAGTTTTTGGCGATTTCCGCTCGGCAGTGGAAAATAGGTTATCGGGGTCGGAATGGAATTCCCGAAGTTGGAGCAGGTTCGTAGTGTCATTTTGGATATGTGTGCAAATGTTCTGGTCAATCAGATGTGTTTTGGGTAGTTTCGACAACATTGGCGAAATTCAGAAATCTCAAAGTTCATAGGCTTGAATCCGATGTGATTTTGGTATTTTGTCGTTGTTTTGGGTATTTCTAAGGCTCGAATAAGTTTGAATGATATTGTGGGATGTGTTGGCATGTTTGGTTGAGGTCCCGAAGTCCTCGGGTGAGTTTGGGTGGTTAACGGATCGATATTTGGTTTTGGGAGATAGCAAATTTTCTGGTGTTGTTGCAGAGAAATATTGTTCTATGCGTTCGCAGTGGGGTCCCGCATTCGCGAAAAGTAAATGGGGGGAGCTGTGGATTATTGTTATGCTTTCGCGTTTGGGGTTATGCGACTGCGGAGGGTTGGCAGTGTGGTTCTATGTGTTCGCACCAGAGGAACGCGTTCGCAAAGGGGAAGCTCCAGCTGGGGACCCCAGGCCCAGTTGGCCTCTGCGTTCGCACAGGCGGACCGCGTTCGCGTAGGTCCCAGAAGTTAAAGCTTCGCGTTCGCGAAGCCTAGGGCACGTTCGCGAAGGGTTTTTTTGGAGGTGGCATGGTTAGTCTACGCGAACGCGAGGGACATGTTGTGTTTGCATCGAGTGTTCTGGGCAGAGTATTTAAGACTCCTCCTTTGCGATTTTCAGCCTATTTTCACCATTGTTGAGCGATTTTTGAAGCTTTTGAGAGGGATTTAAGAGGGAATCGAAGAGAAACACTTGGAGGTAAGATTTTTGACTTCATAACTCGATTCTATGTTGATTTCTAACTCATTAAACCTGAAATTAGTGGTATTCAAAACCCAAAATTGGGGAAGATAGGGCATGGGAAATTAGAGACTTTAATTGAGTAATTGAAGGGGCAATTGTGGTCTGATTTTGATGTTCTTGGTATGTATGGACTCGTGGGAGGAAGAGGATTCCGGTTTTGTAATTTTTATCAAATTTCGAGATGTGGGCCCAGGGATCGGGTTTTCCCAATTTCAGAATTTGTACCTAATTGTGATAATTTTCGAATGGGTTTAGTCTCCTTAGCATATTTTGATGTTATTAATCTGATTTTGATAGACTCGGAGCATTTGGGAGCCGATTCGAGGGGCAAGAACATCGCAAAATAATTCTCTGGCCGGTTTGAGGTAAGCAACGATTTTAACTCTAGATTTGAGGGTATGAAACCCCGGTATTTCGTATTGTTTTGATAAATGAGGTGACGCACATGCTAGGTGACGAGCGTGTGGGCGTGCTCCGATAGGGATTGTGACTTGGTCTGTCCCGTAGCGACTATTAAGCCGCGTATTTGATTTGAAATCATATGACATCCTGTGTTTTAGAGATTTATACATTATTATGGGTTGTATGCCATGTTTGGGGCCTTGTGCCGACCTGTTTACACCCTAAGGGTATTTTTCCACTATTCTCACATTATTTTGCTAGAAATTTTATGAACTGAGTCATGCTTTATATTTGTTGTTGTTATCACTGTTATCATCCTGTTTTAGCATACTGTGAGGTACTTCGAGCTGAATCCCATGAGTTGAGGTAAGTTTCCCGAGTGGCTCGTGAGGATGACTAATTGAGGCCGAGAGCCGAGTTTGTGAGGATAGTTATTGATCGGGCTGCACGCCGCAACATATATTATATGGATCGGGTTGCACGCCGCAAGGATATATATATATATATATATATATTGGATTGGGCTGCACATCGCATCAATATAGCGCTTGGGCTATACGAGCCCCTCCGGAGTCTATGCACCCCCAGTGAGCGTAGTCGACTATTATTTGGATCGGGTTGCACGCCGCAGCGTATGTTATGTGGATCGGGCTGCACGTTGTAGCGGTTATGTGTATACATGGTACCTGTTGAGTGAGAGTGCTAAGTATTAGCATTGACTTATGATAGTGGAGTCACGCGTGACTGAGAGACCTTGTCTACGAGTGATACTGTGCCTGAGAGGTTGTTATATTGTGAAATCATTATTTTCTCACTTTTTCTTTCACTGAGTCTCTTTGATAACTGTTGGATTACCATTTTTGCAAGTTTTAAAAGGAACAATTGGAATTTGTAAAGTATTTGGCAAATGTAGACTTGACTCGATTTATTTACCTTTACTGGCACTTATTTTGATAAATTAGGAATTTAAATACTCGTCACTGCAATCAAGTCTTTAGTTATGGTTGTTACTTACTGAGTTGGCATACTCCCGTTACTCCTTGCACCTTGTGTGAAGATCCAAGTACCCGGTCAGAGCGCTAGCTTACTTCTCTCTTACTTGGAGCCTTATCGAGGATAGAGGTAGCTTCTCGGCGTTCACAGCTTGCCTTCTTTCCTTTCCTAGTTCATAGTTTTTTCGTATTTTCTGAACTTGTATTAGTAAAGGCATGTTATCATACATTGTATTTACTTCTTTAGATGCTCATGATAGTTGACTCCGGGTGTTGGGGCCGTGGTAGACTGGGTCCTTTATGTTATTATTGCTGTTAAACATATTCTTAAACGAAAATCTTTAATGAGATATTTTGCCTTATGATTTAAAAGGGAAAGCTATATCTGTTATTCTCAATAGTTTGGCTATCCTAGTTTCACGATAGGCTCCATCACGAGCTATTTTGATTTGGGGTCGTGACAAGTTGGTATCAGAGTCTAGGTTACATAGGACTCAATGGTCATGAGTAGGTTTAGTAGAGTCTTGCGAATCGGTACAGAGACATCTTTACTTATCTTCGAGAGGCTACAAAACCCTTAGGAAAAATCTCATTTTCTTGAGTTCTGTCATGCCATTCTGTTGATTCTGGAAATCTAAAATTCTGTTGTTTTATTCTCTCACAGATGGTGAGGACACGCGCTACCGATTAGGGTGACCAGACACCAATTAAGCCAGCGAGGGGTCGAGGTCGTGGTACATGCTGTGGTAGAGGTAGGGAACCAGCCCGGGCAGCAGCCGAGGTAGTACCCGTGGATATGCCTACCATCCAGGATCAGGTTTCCGCCGCAGATATTCTAGCGGGACAGGCTCAGGCACCGGCAATGCCTGTTGTTATTCCGGGTCTTCAGGAGACCTTGGCTCAGATTTTGACTGTATGCACCAGCCTTGCTCAGGAAGTTGTTGTATCTACTAGTGCCGCTACTTCTCAGGCCGGGGGAGGCACTCAGACTCCAGCTGCCCGGACACTTGAGCAGGTTACTCAAGGACTTCAGACACTGGGGGCATCTCCAGCCCAGCCGGTTTCCCCAGTTTAGGGTATTGTGGTTCCACCTAAGCCAGATGATGAGTAGCGCAGGTTGGAGAGAGTAGACTTCAGCCTCCGACATTTAGTGGTGCTGAGGGCGAGGATGCCCAGGGTTTTCTGGACAAGTGTTAGAGGATGCTTCGTACTGCAGGGATACTGGAGACCAGTGGATAAGGTGAAGTTGATTCAGGAGCGGCTTCGCACGGCGCAGTCTAGGCAGAAGAGTTAGACGGGCTGGAAGGTCCGGGATGTGTCTTTCATGAAGGGGGAGAAGGTACTGCTGAAGGTGTCACCCATGAAGAGTGTTCTGAGGTTCGGGAAGAGGGGAAAGTTGAGTCTCCGGTTCATTGGGCCTTTTGATTGTCTTCAGAGGGTTGGAGAGGTGGCTTATGGACTTGCTTTGCCACCCAGCTTATCGAGTGTTCATCCGGTCTTCCATGTTTCGATGCTCAGGAAGTATGTTGGTGTCCCGTCTCATGTTTTGTACTTCAGCACGGTTCAACTCGAGGGTGATATGTCATATGAGGTAGAGCCAATGGCTATTTTGGGTTGTCAGGTCAAAAGGTTGAGGTCTAAGGATATAGCTTCAGTGAAGTTTCAGTGGAGATCACAGCCAGTGGAGGAGGACACCTGGGAGACTGAGCGGGAGATGCGGAACAAATACCCTCACTTGTTTGAGACTCCAGGTATGTTTTATAGACTCGTTCGAGGACGAACATTTGTTTAAGAGGGGAAGAATGTAAGGACCCGGACGGTCGTTCAGTGAGATCAGCCTCATTTCCCCTGTTTCAGCTTTGTTATGTGTTAATTAACCTAATTATGATGTGTTGGGTCGGTTGGTTCGGGTTCGGAGTGGTCGTGGTGAGAATTGAGACGCTTAGTCTCCTAAATTGACTTAAAAGTTGAAAAGTCAACTAGGAATTGAATTATTGGTAAACGACCTCGAAATGTGGAATTTATGGCTCAGATAGCTTCGTTAGGTGATTTGGGACTTAGCAGTGTGTTCAAATTGTGTTTTTGATGTCCGGAGTAGAATTAGGCTAGAAATGGCGAAAGTGAGTTCTTCGCGATTTTCGGTCGGCAGTGGAAAATAGGCTATCGGGGTCGGAATGGAATTCCAAAAGTTGGAGCAGGTTCGTAGTGTCATTTTAGATATGTGTGCAAATGTTCAGGTCAATCGGACGTGTTTTGGGTAGTTTCGGCATCAGTGGCGAAATTTATAAATCTCAAAGTTTATAGGCTTGAATCTGATGTGATTTGGGTGTTTTGGCATTGTTTTGGGTGTTTCTAAGGCTCGACTAAGTTTAAATGATGTTGTGGGATGTGTTGTCATGTTTGGTCGATGTCACGAGGGCCTCAGGTGAGTTTCGGGTGGTTAACGGATCGATATTTTGTTTTGGGAGATAGTAGATTTTCTGGTGTTGTTGCAGAGAAATATTGTTCTATGCGTTCGCAGTGGGGTCCCGCGTTCGCGAAGAATAAATAGGGAGAGCTAGAATTTTTGCTATGCGTTCACATATGGGGTGATGCGAACGCGGAGGGTTGGCAGTGTGGTTCTATGCGTTCGCACCAGAGGAACGCATTCGCAAAGGGGAAGCTCCACCTGGGGACCCCAGGCCTAGTTGGCCTATGCGTTCGCACAGGCGGACAACGTTCGTGTGGGTCCCAGAAGTTAAAGCTTCGCATTCGCGAAGCCTAGGGCGCGTTCGCGAAGGGTGTTTTTGGGAGCTGGCATGGTTAGTCTACGCGAACACGAGGGACATGCCGCGTTCACATAGAGTGTTCTCGGCAGAGTATTTACGACTCCATTTTCAGCCTATTTTCACCATTGTTGAGCGATTTTTGAAGCTTTTGAGAGGGATTTAAAAGGGAATCGAAGAGAAACACTTAGAGGTAAGATTTTTGACTTCATAACTCGATTCTATGTTGATTTCTAAGTGATTAAACCTGAAATTAGTGGGATGTAAACCCAAAATTGGGGAAGTTAGGGCATGGGAAATTGGAGACTTTAATTGAGTAATTGAAGGGGCAATTGTGGTCCGATTTTTATGTTCTTGGTATGTATGGACTCGTGGGAGGATGAGGATTCTGATTTTGTAATTTTTATTGAATTTCGAGATGTGGGCCCGGGGGTCGGGTTTGGCCAATTTCGAGATTTGTGCCTAATTATGATAATTTTCGAATGGGTTTAGTCTCCCTATCATATTTTGATGTTATTATTCTGATTTTGATACACTCAGAGCATTTGGGAGCCGATTCCAGGGGCAAGAACATCGCGGAGTAACTTTCGGACCGGTTTGAGATAAATAACGATTGTAACTCTAGACCTGAGGGTATGAAACCCCGGTATTTCATATTGTTTTGATAAATGAGGTGACGGACATGCTAGGTGACGATCGTGTGTGCGTGCACTGATAGGGATTGTGACTTGGTCCGTCTCGTAGCGACTATTAAGCCGCGTATTTGATTTGAAATCATATGAAATCCTGTGTTTTAGAGATTTATACATTATTATGGGATGTATACCATGTTTGGGGCCTTGTGCTGACCTGTTTAGACCCTCAAGGGTATTTTTCCACTATTCTCACATTACTTGGATAGAAAATTTATGAACTTAGTCATGATTTATATCTGTTGCTGTTATCTCTCTTATCATCATGTTTTAGCATACTGTGAGGTACTTCGGGCTAAATCCCGTGAGTTGAGGTAAGTTGCCCGATTGGCTCGTGAGGATGACTAAGTGAGGCCGAGAGCCGAGTTTGTTAGGATAGTAATGGATCGGACTGCACGCCGCAACAGATATTATATGGATCGGGTTGCACGCTGCATATATATATATATATATATATATATATATATATATATATATATATATATATATATATATATATATATATATATATATATATATATATATATATATTGGATCAGGCTACACGCCGCAGCAATATAACGCTTGGGCTGTAGGAGCCCCTCCAGAGTCTGTACACCCCCAGTAAGCACAGTCGACTATTATTTGGATCGGGCTGCATGCCACAACGTATGTTATGTGGATGGGGCTGCATGCCGCAACGTATGTTATGTGGATCGGGCTGCACGCCGCAGCGGTTATGTGTATACAGGGTACCTGTTGAGTGAGAGTGCTGAGTGTGCGCATTGACTTATGATAGTGGAGTCACGAGTGACTGAGAGACCTTGTCTACGAGTGATACTGTGCCTGAGAGACTGTTATATTGTGAAATCATTGTTTTCTCACTTATCCTTTCACTGAGTCTCTTTGATAATTGTTGGATTACCATTTTTGCAAGTTTTAAAAGGAAAAACTGGAATTTGTAAAGTATTTGGAAAATGTAGACTTGACTCGATTTATTTACCTTTACTGGCACTTATTTTGAGAAATTAGGAATTTTAATGCTCGTCACTGCACTCAAGTCTTTAGTTATGGTTGTTACTTACTGAGTTGGCATACTCCTGTTACTCCTTGCACCTTGTGTGCAGATCCAAGTACCCGGTCAGAGCGCTAGCTTACTTCTCTCTTACTTGGAGCCTTATCGAGGATAGAGGTAGCTTCTCGGCGTTCACAGCTTGCCTTCTTTCCTTTCCTAGTTCATAGTTTTCTCGTATTTTCTGAACTTGTATTAGTAAAGGCATGTTATCATACATTGTATTTTTCTGTGCACGACATTTGATGCTTAGAACTTGCCCCGTGTGTCTGAAAGAGAAATAGTAGTCTTGTTTAGTCTGAACAGTGATAGAGGCATTTCTTTGTTGAGCCATATATATATTCTAACCACCTCTTTGTTATGTATTGTAACTAACCTCGTTGAGCCTGTAATCATGTTTCTTTGGCAACCATATTACAATCCCTACCCCTTGTTTGAATTGTCCATCTATTTGAACCATTTACCTCTCGTAAGCACTTGAATTGCTATGAATCTATAAAGGATAAAATGTGGGGTAGTTGGTGGGGCTTTTGAGTGGAAATAGGGAAATAAGGAGAAAGATGCACCTTGTTGAAAAATCCACTTAAATAATATAAAAAAATGAGAAGAAAAAGGTTAATAGTGTATAACGTTGAATATTAATATTTCTTTGGTGGCTTTTAAGGTAATTATGCTCAAAGAAGTATGGGGTGATATATGTGGTGTTGAAGGTGGAAATGTTGGTTTAACTTAAGTGTGGGCTTGATTTTAAAATATATGAATTAAAGTGCTTAGGGAGGTGTAGTCACTATTATATCCAAATATATCCTACCCGGCCTGCAGCCTACATTACAGCCAAATAATGTCCTACTTGATCCTAGACTAAATGAGCTCAATTAGTAGAGTAGTACACTACAGGCAAGCCTGTGGAGCGTTTTTGTGGCACAAGAATATCATTTCTGAGGGTGAGTGAATTCTATTCATTTTGAAGTTCCTCAATGTGCGTGAATTTTATTGATTGTGGAATAAGTCTCTTTTATTGTGAGCATGCACTTGATTCATGGAGAGGTAAGTCTTGACCTCTGAGTTAGGGTAAGTAAGCCGGTTAGGAATATTGTGTGGCTCGCGGGAGTCAACTCTTGAGGTGTATATGTTAAACTAATGTACTCAATCTATGTGGAATATTCTTGGTGTGACGAGTTAGGGAAGTCACTCAGTGAATTTAGGCCTCTGTAGAGTGTGGTTTGATTGCTCGGGGACGAGCAATGGTTTAAGTGTGGGGTGTTGATAGTAGCCTATATTTATGAAATTTAGATACTATTTACACTCTAATTTAGCCGCATTTTATTGATATATGAATGTTAAAAGATAACAAAATGCCCTAATTAAGAATTTTATGCTTTGCAGGAGTCACTCCGAGCTATGAGGAAGCTAAAGAGTGTTTTGGAGTCAATATGGAGCGTGCAAGGCCAATTGGAGGTTAGCACAGTCGAAAAGGAGAAAGAAAAGCAAGCGTAGAAGTCCCCTCCATGTGCGCGGCTACGGATTGACCGCGCACTGAAGGCAGAAAGCTGGGTGAAATCCGTGGCTAGATCCGTAGTTGAATCCGCGGCTGCGGACGGGCTGTCGGAGACCAATAACCCAGGGTCAATTATGTAATTTTCAAGGCGACTAAACTAAACCTATATGAAGTCTAATTCGCCCAGAAGAAGGAAATGGCTATTTTTAGGAGATTTTGGAGTCAAGAACACCGGAAGAAGACCGAGAATTTCCCTAAGAGTTTTTATCTTCTTCTTGTTAATTCCATTGTTAATTTTGACTTTTTATACTGAATGTTTATCTATTAGTATGAGTAGCTAAACCCGTCATCTAGGGTTGATGGAACCAATTGTTGGATGAAGCCTTGACTATGTTTTGATATAATTGAGTCGTTTTTACTCTATGATTGCTCAACTACGTGTTGTCTTGTGATTAATTGAAAGGGCTCTTGATTAATCGTGTCTAGTTATCTTGTGTTGCTTGAGAAAGAACACTTGGTTAGATTGTTGTTGAACAACACTACTTTCGGGTAAGTTAAGAGATTAATTACTTGAATTTAAAAGCGGAGTTAGAGATAACGAAGCTTTGTGGGATATTTCTGAGTTGTATATATTGTTAACTAGAGTAGTTCAAGAGAATGCTTCTAGTAAATTATCGTAATTGATCGAGAGATAATTACGGTAGCCCTGAACTCATCATCCTTATAGAGTGTTACAGCGAGTTTATAGCTAACATGTCAGGAGTTAATCCGACAATTGGGGAAATCAATAGCCCTAGAGCCTTTTACCATTGAATTTATCTTTTTTCTTGATTGTTGCTAGTTGTATTGACATTTTTCCTTAGTTAAATAAATTCTACTCATTATCCATTAGAACTCTTGCATTCGAAAATTGTCTAAGCTTATCATTAGCATTATTAAAAGTTGTAGTAAATAGGTTAGTTCCCTGTGGGATTCGATTCCAAACTTGAACCGGATTATATTTGCAACGACCGCTTAGTCCTTTTTACAAGGCATAGTTGGGCGTGATCGGGCATCAAAATGCCGTGATTTACGGCAACAGATTCACTGGACTTGCCTGTTTTGCATTTTATGTAACAGAGGACGTTACATGTTCTTAAGCAAATTTTTGGAAAAAAGTCTTGACTTCATAGTTAGGTGCAGCCAAGTTTCTCATAAACAAAGTACTTTATTCTTCATTAAACAACAGGAAATATATATGCTGCATCAATACAATGTCTCAAATCCTAAGAACATATTTGGTTACATGATAAAATGTCACATAGGAATACATATATATTGCATCACTAGCTAGTTGAATAAACCAAAACCACTTGATTCCTTAATATTCCAAACGTACGTTTAGTCAAAACAAGCTTCACATAGCCAGCAGCAGCATAGTGCAAAGAGGGTGCACAAAACAAAGGCAATATTAGTTATGAATTCAGGATATTATAGTTGTTAGAGAATTCTGTAGACTTGATTTTGCTTATATAGCAGAGAACTATATCTCTGCCTTTTGAAACCATATTTAAATTGCAGATATTTTGATGATTTAACAAACTTACCATCCTTCCACGAACCCCCTTTCTCCTCTCGGCTTGTTTCTTGACCGGCCCTTCATCTTTTTCTTGTTCTCAATTGGAGTAAATTCAGTGGGATAGCCTTTAATCAAAAAAAAAAAAAAAAAAAAAAAAAAA